>JBBBDQ010002154.1:187500-322500 GCA_037127315.1 Ascarosepion bandense | reverse complement strand
ATAAGAGAGATAAAGGAAGGAAGGGAGAGAAAAAGAAAAGAAAAGAAAGAAAAAAATTTTTATATATTACAGACGCTGGACATATTCAAAAAACTAACTTCCCAAAAATGTTGAAGTATTAGAAAAAGGCCTTTACTTAAAAGGTATAATTATTTTTAATAATTATAAATTATAAATTATAATTACAAATTTATATATATATATATATATATATATATATATTATTTTGTAGTCATTTCACTCAAAGCAAGGCAATTTTGCTGCCACTGTTGGAAAACATAGGGAAAAGTGATGAGAAAGAGAGGATATTTATAGGGGATGTCAGGAGGTGGGTAATAGACAGATGAGAATACCAGTGTAATAGGGGTGGAGTGGATGGAAAAAGAGCTTGAGAGAGTGGATGCGAGTTAGTGAGATAGGAGGTGTATATTGAACTTACATTTAAATTCCTGGAGATTATAGCTGTTGGAGAAGCAAGTATATGGAAAGGAATTCCACAGGTGGGAAGTGTGAGAAAAGAAGCTGTCAGAGTAGAAATTGCGGTTAAATTTTATCGGTTTCACTGTAAAAGGGTGGGACCTAGTTGTTAATCTATTAGCTCATGTAAATTCATACCTAAGGGGCACCATTGACCTAGGTTCATTGGAGCAGAAGCCGTGAAAGTATTTGTAGAAGCCGCACAGGGAAGCCACATCATGCCGGTGCGAGAGCGACTGCATCTGAGCTGACAAGTCAGTATCAATCACATTACAGATTCTCCGTTAGATTTTGTCAAGAACCCCGAGGTGAATAGCAGAGGCACCCGACCAGATGTGGCAGCAGTATTCACTGCATGGGCGGATGGTAGATTTATATATGTGCAGGATGGATTCAGATAGGAAAAACTTGCTGGCCCTGCACAGTGAACCAACCTTCTTAGCAGCGGATTTAGTTATGGATTTGTTTTAGTCATTCCAATTGAGGTCCACCGAGAGTGTTAGGCCAAGGAGGCGTAGTGTTTTGCTCTCAGGGAGGCTAGACTAATCCATGATTATTGGTGGGGAGGAGCGATTGTCTGTGATGTTTAATAGATAGCAGCTTCGTTTTGGAAGCATTAAAATTTACGAGCCATTTCTTACCTCAGTTCACCACAGATGTAAGTATATTATAAAATTCAAGTGACCATATTTGGTTTAGTTTGACTTATTGTTGGCTGTTATATTTATATTCGGTTTTTCTTCGTAACAATTTCCCAGTTATACCACACAAGACACCACTGCTTACCTCCCTTTTTCTGAATGTCTTACTGATTTTCTAAAAAGATGAAATCAAAACTTGAATACCTGATGACTTATATAGCTAATTTATCACGATTAGTTTAGCCCAGTTTCCCTCGGGTAGATTAAGGAATAATAAGAATAAAAAACATATGATGAATTTGCATAGCAAATACTTACACGTCTACCCTTGTCACTTTAATATATATTTTTCTATCCCTAATTTTGTCTTTCTGAAAAATTTCAAGGTGTCGTTAGCATTCTAAAATTTTGATCTACATCTGAGCGCAACTCCCATTGAGCTAGACCACAAAATGCAGATGAGAAGTCGAATCTATCAAACAAACAAGTCGTCCACCCTCGTCACTTTTATAGATAGAGATATATCACAAACACAATGTCCACCCTCGTCACTTTTATAGATATAGATATATCATCAATAACTTATGATCACAGTGTATGCAAATCCTTTTTTTATACTAATGTTCACTCAATGCAAGGCCCAAGTGTCACTCAAGGTAGGGGGTTACTGTGTGGTGTTGTACGAACCTAAGAAAAGGTAAGAAGTGAATCTTATGGGGTTATGCAGAAAATATCTCAGTTAAGCCTAGACTTGAAGAGGTCAAGATTTTAGTGGTTGGGAAAATATTCTGCTCAGGATGGGATTTAGATGAAGAGAGTTTCTAGACTATTCCATTTGAGGTTCTTTCAAATCTCCTGTTCTCACGAGTAAAGGAAAATGGAAGAGTGTTAATTTAACAATTTGAGTAAGGCCAACGATGATGATGGGTGTTTAAAATTACTGAAAGGTTATTTAGAGTCTATAATGTATTATTACAGCATATATAAGAAAGTCTTATGACAGTGTCAAAAATATTACATACCTTGGCTAGAGGCCTACTAGATTTTAAGGCCCTAAGCTTCAGCCTGCTAAGCCTATAGGTAAATCTGGCATGGATCATGCTTGACAGTCTGTCCTACAAAGCAGCAGTTCTTGAGAGAAAAACTGTGTGAATGGAACTTACTTCTTAGGATCAAAAAACAAAGGGACTGGGGATGATTTTCAAAGGCAAGAATTAGAAGATTCTTCTTATAAATCCAGATAATTATCTTAAAAATTTTAATTTTAACCATTCAGGAATGAGATATTCTAACAAAAGTATTTTTTTATATATACTGGGTGTCTATAAAGTCCCCATGCACTTTAAAAAAATTATAACTTTATGTTAGGGCACCGCTCCTATTTGACTACAAATGGACTGTTCCCATTGCTATATATAGCAATGGTGGATTCTCTACAAGAGAGTCGTACCGAGTCACTAGACTGACGACTCTACGACACTGTCAGCTCTCTGCCTTCGGGTAGAGGGTGCTCTCTGCTTCTGAGCAGAAAGCATTAACCCAGTCGTGGTTCCGCCAAAGGGTAGAAGCACGACTGGGCAAAAATAGACAGACATTTTTTGGCTGGGCCATATAGCCCGGAAATCCCAGATATAAACTGACCATGTGTCATATGTTGCCCTTACTGGGAGGGACGACTAAATAATGAGTCGTAGAGAGTCACTTGAGAGTCTCTAATGAGTTACTGAAGAGTCAGTGCGAGTCAGTGAAGAGTTAGTCACACTTCCGGTGGCGTACCGGAAGTAATCACGTATACACACGTCTTACGATGGATTGGACTCTTGTATCTTTCTATTGTAAATATTACTAATCACTTCTGTACATACTAACCGTCTTTCCGCGGAATACAACTTATATTCCGATTCTGTTGTTGAGTCATTCATTTATACTTGGCGACATAACACTTTATATGTATTTGTGGTAGAAATAATCGGTAAAAGAATGAGCTTGAATATTAAACTTGAAAGATAATACAGTGTTTCAATAAGATGGAGCTCCTTGTCACTTTGTTCTGTGTGTTAGACAGTTTCTAATTCAGGAATTTCCTAACAGATGAATTGGAAGGGGTAGACCATTATATTGGCCTCCACGTTCACCAGATTTGACTCCATTAGATTTTTTCATGTGAAAACAATTGTGTATGCAACCAAACCTAGTTTATTAGAAGATTTGAAAGCTAAAATAACTAATGTGATTTCAGACATTACTGTAAATCAGTTGGCAAATGTTTTCCGTGAACTGTGAAATCGCATTACTCTTTGTATTGCTAATGATGGAGGACATGTGGAAACTTAAATAAAATTTCAATAAAAGCTTAAAAAATATAGATTTACTTCTTTCTAATCCTTTTTACAAATTATTTCTATTACAAATACAAATAAAGTTATAAATTTTTAAAGTGCACACAAACTTTATGGACACCCTGTATTTTTGCAAAGAAAAACAGTTAAAAATTAGTGGATAATTCCACACAAGAACATTTAAGAATGAAGAAGAAAATTTTATTCCTACCTGTTTTGATAATCGTTCCCACATCTTCTTCATTCGGAAAACAGAACTATTAACAAATGCTGCACAAATTTGAAGCACACCATTATAGTTGTGCATACACCTGCATATGTCTGCAATTGCTGCCCATTTCTCTATGCAGGCTACCCGGTCTTGTACATTTGTCCGCCCAACAATCTCGGACACAACCAATCGACTCACCTTGTAAAATCAACAAAATAAATGTATTAGAACTATAAACACATGTAAATTCTTTTGATCAGTTTGGATAACCTTCTTTTAAAACTCAAACTTTGAAAGAAACAGAATAAAAAAAATATCACGTTTATAATTTTTATTAAAATTTTCAAAAAAAATTAAATTTGTTGACTTCATGAAATGTTTAAGAATTGTTTTAGCCTATACTAGCAGTATAGCCCGGCGTCGCTCGGGTGTAATAAAAGCTTTAAAACTAATCCATGGTCCTGGAGCTCAGACTCTTTGGACGTTGGCACGAAAGACTAAAAAGCAATAGTTGTTTCCAGTTAAAACGAAAGCGTAGACTGAAAAAAATGAATGGATGTAAGTCAAATTTTGATTTCCTGGTATCAATATCAAATTTTCTGCACTATTGTAAGAACTGCAACCTTGAAACTTCTGAATATCATTTCTTATGTCTTTGTCTATGAGTGTATCAAATTTGATTATAATCGAACCACTCCTTCTATAACCTGATTTTTTTGATTATCGATTTTCGATATTTATTGGGGGTACCTCAATACAAAATCTAGCTAAGAACACTCGCAGACGCTTATATTACAACTGTGTAAATTTTCAAGAAAATCGGTTCAGCCGTTTTGGAGTCTATAGGTAACAGGCACACACACAGACACACACACAAAGTTCCATTTATAAATAAGTTTAGATTAGATTTAGATAAAACCTATCACACTTGTTGGCTATTGTGGCATGTGGGGGATTCCTTACTTTGCTCGCAGTAGCAGAAATAACCAACAGGATACAACTGAATGTCTCTGAGGTTATAAAAGCCTTGACCAAGCAACACTCAAAACTTGTTATTTTGATGTTGTGTAACTGTTAGCAATCTTGTCTTGTTAGCACAATTATGACTGAGTAGTGAGTTTGATATGCATTCAGTGCCTCACACTTTTGACTTTGTGCCACCTCTAAGCAAAATCACCTCACTGTTGAATACACGGTCTGTCTTGGCAGTTTGACATTAAATTTCTTGATCCCCCCACAGGATCTAATGGAGAAGTCTCCCTTCAAAACACTCACCAGAGGAAACTACACATAACCTTCGCTGCAAAGACAAGACCTGTCCTTGGATTTGTTATAATCTTCCTAAAACCAGATCTTTTGATTCATCTTATACAAATTTCCATGACTGGCTGGATGTGAATACTCTGAAACCCAAAGCTGAATTAATAATTTTGTCAACTGTGCATAAGCTTTTCATTTAACTTCCATTTTACTTAGATACTCAAAGGAAAATACAATCCAGAAATTTCACCAATAGCAACCACTCCTGCCTAAAGAAACCAAAAAAAATTGAAGTCAACCTGAGCTGAAGAAAAGGATATAAAAACCCCTCAAAGGCTGTTGGCCTGCACACCAGCCACGATTCACATCACTCATCAACAGCAACCACCCATCCCCCAATGACACTTGCTAAAGGCCAACGGCACAGCAAGTCACAGCTCACTCTCCGTCTTCAACAAATTTAATGAATCTACTTATGTCTTTCTTTTAACAGAAAACATCCACACCGATTTACCACTTGTTGTATTTTTTCACTAATACAATTATTTATTTCCTAAACCTCTGTTGTTTCTTCTTTGTTCTGCCCCATACACTTAATCAAACAGATTTCTTGTTCCTCTCATGGAAACTAGTGGAGATGTCTCTCTCAACAAAAAGCAATTGCTACACAGTCTAGAACATTGTTAATTGATAAAACACCCTTTTTGTTATATATTACTGCCATTTTGCACTTCTTTTTCAGCCAAATAAAACTGTTTGAACAGTCTTACTATTACTCTTATTCAAGAATTTGTCTTTTTATTTCTTCTACTGCCAAACACAAACACACATGATTGGGAAATTCCTACACCTTTTTAAGTTTAAATAACAGTTCATTTGTGTTTTTGTTTTAAATGTACAATTTGCAAAATATCTAGCAACAGTGATTAACTTATAATTAACTAGTTTAATTTTGAAAACATATTTTTCATCAACGATCTTCTTATCACTCAGTTATGAAGTTCCCCAAACAACTGAATTAAAAATTTCAAGAATAAATTAAATGTGTGTAAGAATTATTTTGGTTAGAAGGGAGATGTATTTCAGGTGGTATTTTCTAAACCTACACCAACCCTTGATTTACTTTGGTCAACCCCTTTTAGGAAGCAGCAGGTGCTGTGGGCCAATGACAGAGGTGCTTTCAGGATACCATTGCTGCTGACCAATCACAGGACACATAACTTGATGAGAGAACAGGAAGATTCTCCCAAGCAACTTGCACAGGTCAGCGGAGGATAGTAGCAGGACAGCAGGTGGAGGCAGCAGTAGCAGCACTGGGTTCAGGCAGGAAGAATTTCAGACTTTTCGCTGTGATGTGACTGCATGATGCGAAACCAGCTTTGTGTTTTCTCCTACATTTAGAGAAGTCATTAGCTGTCACTCATCTTTGAACACCCGAAGTGTGTGTTTTATCCTGATATTAACAGGATATAATTGTTGAAGTATTTTTTGCAGTATAGAGAACCTACACTCACCTTGCTAATCATTGGTTATCCCATTAACCAAATCGAATTGCCTAATTGTGGTTTCCAAAGTCCCTTAAATATTCGTTTCCATATTGAATTGTTGCTGCATTTGAAAAACCCTTCAAGTGCTGGCTGACCAGAGTCGCTACCATAAAGAAGATGAGGAAGAAGAAGGAAAGGAAGCGTCAGTGCAACAAGTCCCTGAAGAAAGAAGTTTTAGGCTTTGGGAACTTTGTCTTGTCAGCATCCGACTAATTCAAATGTAAGAGAATGCCATTTGTATTTCCACCTTCTCGTGTCTGTGTTTGTAAAGCACACCTTCCGCTTTCCCTCTTGGCTAATTTGTGACTTGGTTGCAATATTTTAATTGTATGTTCCGCGATCAGTTTTGACGCTAAAATACCTATAATTTTAGCAGTTCTCCTGTCTTTATTGCACATATTTCTCATGTTAATCATTTATTCAAATGTACATGTTTTTTTTATTTTAATTTTATATGTTGTAATAAATTGTACTGTAATTGAGACGCACACTTTTTAATCTTATTTTGCCATGGTGAACACATGGTAATACATTAAGAGAGAAGAGTTGCTCCCCTTGAATGTGGGAGAAAAATTTAAGGAGGTTAAATTATACCTCCCATGAAGATAAATTCTTATTCTACTAGAGTTGAACGTGTTGTTTTTTTGGTAAAAGAAATAATCCTTTTATGTGTGGTCAATATTTTTTATGCTTCTCTGCATAAAGAAAAAAATTTAAATTTCTAGTCGTGAAAAATTGAAATCTCCAGTTTTGAGTGCTTTTGAGTTGGTGGCCATAGTTTTTTTTTTTAAAATAAAATAAATGCCAGCAAAACAAAAGTTGGTTTCAAGAAGTTGCTATGGCCTTCAAACATTTTCTTTTTTCTTCTAAAAGTGTTGTCAATATGGAAAAAAATTTAAAATCTGTACCTCATTGAATCGTTTGCTGACTAAGTGCACATGTGGGGCTTTTATTTCTTTGTCAGACTTCATCCAAGTTTGGGACAGCAATTCACTGTAATTGAAAAGATATTGAAAACCATAGTCAAAAGATAGATATAAAAAGAAAAAAATGAAATCTTTATTTTCCAAGAACAAATGTTAAGTTTTCATATTGATTTTCATCTTAATTTTTAGTTGCCCTTTTTAAACTTGTAACTTGAATCAGGCTGTCAACCTATGACAGTGAATAGACAATATGGATAAAACATAAATGATAATCAATTTCAACTCATATCTTTTTATCTCAAAGAAACCCAATAAGCATCCTTTGAGATTTGAAAAAGAAATCACTTAATCAGCAGTCGTGAGTGAGGGAAAATTTCAGTCAGTTAAGTCAGTGAGTTAAGTGCCATACGTGTTACATGCTTTGGGTGATCATGTCTTGAAAGAGACATGATTGACTGGGCAGAAGATTATCCCGCAGTAGGTTGCCATTAGTTTCTGCAGTAGACTGGTTGCCAACCAAGGCTATAGAACCCAATCTGTTCTGTTATTTAACCCATAACTGGAGAGAAGAGATGGATTAATACCTTTCCCAAGGGTATTTGTGCGTAAGTGAATGCAAGGAATTCAACTGGAATTTGAACTACACTCACTGATTTGTTATTCTGAGTTGATATCCATTGCATCACAATGCACATCTGAAGGAAAATCATTTTACTCAACCGACTCCATTTCCTTAATAGTTGCCTTATGTAAACACAACGTCAACTACTGACAGAAAACAAGAAATTAAATTTTAATTAAAATTTCGAACGTGTTAGAAAGGATTTAAAAATTTTTTTCAAATAATAACAACAAAATTTGATCTTTCCTCATAATAATGGCATAAACATTTTGATGATAAAACTTTGTTTTTATTATGTTTGAGTCCTTTTAACATCATGATATGCTGTTTTTTTTTTTGGCAATTGAGTGGAGGTACCTAAATTTGCAGTTTCTTTCTTCTGTTTGACTACAACCTCCATCTCATAGATGATAAAAAAATGACAAATCTAATTTTCTCAACAATTTTTTACTAAAAAATCACTTGTATAATTTGTTTTTCAGTGCAGGGTTGAAAGAAGTATGCATATTTTTTTCTTTCTTTCAAATGTTTGTTTTTACTTTTTGCAAGCGGGAAGGAAATATAAATTAATAATATTTTTCCAAATGAGTTTCTAAAAATCTGTGAGTTTCTTTAATCAGGGTGACAGAGACATTTTGGCTCCACTCTGGAAACATTAATTAAACAAATGTTTACACTGACCAGGATGATAACAGCAAGACAGGAGCTTGTCAATCTAATTTCCATTTGTCAGATCTTGCTTTGATGATTGTTGGATGTCACTGTCTTTTGTTTAACCACACATTTCGACGTAAATCAGACGCCATGCATAAAACCAAAGAGTTCAGTAATGTCATTGTAGGTCATTCTAAGAAATTGTGAATCTTCAATGACATACTTTTGAGTTGTAAAAGGAATCAGATTTCCTTTTTCTATATTTGAAGGGACACGTTTCATTTGCGAGATTTTTAATTGACTGCCGAGTAAAGCAATAAACTGTAATCAACTGAGTCAATTGGGCGAGTGAAACCTCAAAGGCTGCTAGTAAGTACCATTTGCTTTGACTAAAAATCTGGGAATTTGAAAACCTAAGTCATATAAAAAAAAATACAAAGTTGAAATTAATTCTAAATTATCTCCATTTATTACTTAGCAGATGTTTTTTTAATCCTTTATTTTCATTTTTTACGTGTATTTTTATTTATTTCACAACGCAGATGCACAATTAAAAAAGAACAGAAAAAAGACACTATGCTTTTAGTAGGTAGATTTCACTAGTTTATTGGGTCCAGTGACTTTTTAAGTCTTTGAAATTTTATGAATGAAAGTAATTATCTACTAAATGTAATTAGCAATCAGGCATTCTAAGAATTGGGGAAAAAGCAAAATAAAGGAGGTGAGTGAAAAATTGTTTGACCCAGACATGACACAAACAAGAAAATTTAAATATGTACAGCAAAATAATGAAAAGAAATCTTGACAAACTAAAAATGGAAAAAGATAAAAATGACAAATACTTAATTCTTGTTTTTAAAACAATATTATTAAGCAAAAGCTTCCAACTACAAGTAATTCAACATGTTTAATTATGTATTTGTGATATGGATTATCTCCCCTTATTCTACTGAGACACTCTCAGTTGAATAACACTTAAGTTACACCTGTAGTTGTTATCTCATTACAATATCATATATATTTAAAAAAAAAAAAAAAAAAAGAAGTAAATGGTAGTTGTTTTACTTATTCAAATTTTCTGATGAATTCTTCCAAGGTTAGTAAAATTATGTCTAGTCTTTGACACTCTTATTTTAATACAGCAAGATTTTTAAATTAATCAGGTTAGATAATTGATGAGAAACCAAAATTGTATTTGTGAAAATCCAAGGATTTATAAAAAAGAAAGATTAATTTTATGAAAAATACTTGTCATCGAGATTAACTTCTTGAATATACATTGACAAATATAAACCAATATTTATATACACAACACTCCCTCTGTCCTCAATCTGTAATGATTAAATCTTTCTTATATAAAAAGCAAACTCAGAAATGAATAACAGAAGTAAAAAAAAAAATGGTGATGTGTTATTGGAAATGTAAAAAGGAAAATATAAATAAAGTTTACATTTATAAAGGTGGGAGATCAGACCAAAATTGATGGAAAGGTAAAAAATATATAATTGAGATTTAGTCAAATACTTGATAGAGAGAATCTGTATGAGTTTTAATGGAAGAAATCAAATAACCATTGGTCATAATAGAGATCTGGTCAGAAAAAGTATTTTAGAAAATTTTGTCTTGGGATAAATTCAGGTATTCTGCCAAAGATTAACTTGTTGCTGATCTGATGTTTTCATACAGGGAAAAGGTTACAGAGGCTTCAGTGCTAGTTTATTTTCATCTAGAAAGAACTATCTCTCTCTCTCTCTCTCTCTCTCTCTCTCTCTCTCTCTCTCTCTCTCTCTCTCTCTCACTCTCTCTCTCTGTCCCCCCCCCACACACACACAAAATTAATGTGAAGAAGTTTCTCACTTAATTAACCGAGTAGTTATGCCAACTCTGAATTTTCCTGAAAGCATTATTGTGATCTTCACTCTTCAGGACTTTTGTTTCTCTGCTGTTGTTTCCACTTTTTTTTCCTATTTATATGGAGCTTGTGTAATTTAATAACTTTGTATGTGAGCGATTCTACAGATGGTTAATTGCTTTTTAGTTGTGTTGACTTCTTTATAGGACCTCAAGCTGAATCTGCGACCCCAAACAACATAGGGTAAGCCATTTTAAATCATCTTAGATCACCCAACCATGAATGATTTCACTGTCTAAGCACCAATTTTTGATTTCTCAAAATGTTCATCTCTGCTCTGAAAGTGTTATGGAAAGTTCCGGAGATTTACAAAATGGACTAACAACTGACATATTTTAATTCATTTATTTGAACATTATTTTTAATAGATAGCTGTATTTGAGTAGATACTCATTTTTAATTAAACAGAATATTTATATGTATATATATATCTATACTAGGCTGAATATTTTTGAGAAATACAGAGTTATTTAAAAAGAAAGAGCAGATTTAGGACATTTAATAAAAACAAATGCTAAGAGACAGAAACACATTCAATATATTATTGAACAGGATTTCACAGAATCACCAACAGCAACGTTGTCATCATTTGCACAAATATCAACAATAGTTTCATCCAATTATTATTGGTCTAATCAGCAGAATTTTATATTCTAAATTTTATTAAACTAAAAATATTCTTTAAGGAATAAGATATAAAAAGTCTTTAATAATATATTATTTTTGAAAATATGTAAAATAATCAATTTAAAAAAATCAATTTAATCTAAATGTTCTTTTTTTTAAAATCGTTTCACTCCATGCATTGCAGTGGTTTTACTGCCTTGCTTGGGGTGAAATGATTACAAGCAATGTGAGGAAATTCCCCAACATTCACTCTCATATATAAAAATTGATAGTACATAGTAGCTGAACACACTTTTTTTTGTTTTTAATGAAATTGTCTTGATGAAATTACTGAGCTGCTTCTTCTTCTTCTATGTGCCCTGTCCCTTCAGGACGTAGGCGATCATGGATCTCCACGTCTCCCTATCCCTTGTGACTCTTAGTATGTTTGTTCCTGTTGCTCCTGGCAACCCCCGTTCCATCATCCACCTGATCAGACCCTGCAAATATGTTATCCGCTGCCTTCCTCTGTCTCTCCTTCCTTCTATCTGACCAGTCAGTATCAGGTTCTCCAGGCTCTCCTTCCTCATTGCATGTCCCAGGAACTTCAGTTGTCTCTTCCTGATGCTCAGCATCAATTTCCTTTTTGTTGCCATTCTTTCTAACACTTCGTCGTTGCTTGTATGCTCAGTCCACGATATCCGTAGCATCCTTCTGTAGAACCACATTTCGGCCGCTTCCAGTTTTGTCCTCATTTTCGATGATATTGTCCAGCATTCACAGCCGTATTGAAGAACTGACATCACGTAGCAGTCTAGCACTCTTTTCTTCGTTTCTATTGAGATTTTCCTGTGTGTTAGTATTTTGCTCATCTTCTGGAACGCGTCCTTTGCCATGCCAATTCGCCTTCGGATCTCCGTGTCGCACTTTCCATCTCCTGTTAGAACACTTCCTAGGTACTTAAATTCTTGTACTTGTTTGATTCTGTTATCCCCTACCTGTATTTGGCATTTTGGGTTGTATCTTTTGCTGATGACCACTGAGCTGCTTACAATAGAGAAAATTTCATGCAGTCAAATTTCAAATTAATTAAGCCGCAAGACAAAAGGGATTAAAATTCTGGAAAGGACTTTAAGAGGTAATTAAAAATTGGTTTGATACTTACTCACTTCGGATAGCAATGAAAATTTTATGGTCTAAGTAGGTCAATTGTTCAGCAATATCAAGAGCTGATAACGTGTCAAATGTGTCATTTGAAGATGTCTGTAAAGAAACCACCAAAAACATATTGTCATTGAATGAGCTTTATTGGCAAATAGAAAGTTTTCAAAAACATGTACATTCAATAATTAATAAAAGGTAAAGTATAAAATAGAAAACAACTTTGATAGATTTTAATATTCTAATATGATATTCAAAAATTATTTAATAATATCAAATTAATATATTTCAAATCTTATTGAATTCTGCTGCTATGAAAGTGGGCTCCCTGTGCAGGGCCCGGAAATTTTTCCCACCTGAATCTATTCTGCACATATACAAATCTACCATCTGCCCGTGTATTGAATATTGCTGCCATATCTGGTCGGGTGCCCCTGCTGCTCTCCTTGGGCTTCTCGACAAAATACAAAGGAGGATCTGTAACGTGGTTGATACTGACTTGGCAGACCGGCTGCAGCCACTCTCACACCGGCGTGATGTGGCTTCCCTGTGCCTCTCCTACAAGTACTTTCATGGCTTCTGCTCCAATGAGCTTAGATCACTGGTGCCGCCTAAGCACGAATTTACACGAGATACTAGATTAGCAACTAGGTCCCACCCTTTTACAGTTAAACAAATAAGATGTAACCGTAAATTCTACTCCAACAGCTTCTTTTCTCACGCTTCCCACCTGTGGAACTCCCTTCTACAAGTCTGCTTTCCCGACAGTTACAATCTCCAGGTGTTTAAATGTAGGATCAATAGACACCTCCTATCACACTAACTCCCAACTATTCTCAGAACACTCTCATCTACCCAACCCTCATTCTCGGTATCCTTACCCGCCTATCACCCACCCTCTGTCATTTCCTATATTTAATCATCCTTTCTCCACTCTACATAGCCCCCTGCACAGTAGTGACAGTGACATGCCTTGCTCGGGGTGAAATGATTAAAAAAAAAAAAAAAAAAAAAAAAAAAAAGATAACATTGCGCATTGTCAAAGTCTATTATTAGTTATGAAATGAAACTCAAGAAAAAATTTGACATACACCAAAAGATATTTTGAAGGTAAAACTCATGTTGACAATTAGAAAAATACCAAAGGTAAATCTGAACATATTCAACTTTGTTCATATATTCCGATGTCACTTAAGTCACTGGTGCCTTTGCAACAGGTGTTTACTCGTGCAACCAGATTGGCAACTGGGTCCCACCCATTCACAGTTAGATTTTTTTTTTTTTTTTTTTAATCATTTCACCCCGAGCAAGGCGGAAACGCCACTGATGTGCAGGGGGCTACATAAATGTAAAAAGATTAATTAGAAAAGAGTGAGGACTACAAACTAGTTAGAAAGGAACAATAGAAAGCTGAGAAAGCAGGTGCGATGACAGATACATAGGTGGAGAGAAAGGGAAGGTTATACGGGGGTGGGGAGAGAGCTAGAGTCCAGTGGTTAGTAGATGAGTATTGACTTTGCATTTAAATTTCTGGAGGTTGTAGCCGTCAGGAAAGCAAGAATACGGGAGCGAGTTCCACAGGCGGGAAGTGCGAGAGAAGAAGCTGCAGGAGTAGAATTGTCGTCTGCATTTGGCTAACCTGACTGTGAATGGGTGGGACCCAGTTGCCAGTCTGGTTTCACGAGTAAACACCTGTTGAGAAGGCATTAGTGACTTAATTTCGTCTGAGCAGAAGCCATGAAAATATTTATAGAACAAAGGGAAACCGCATTTCGACGATGGGGTATTGGCTGCAGTCAAACTGCCAGATCAGTACCTATCACATTACAGACTCTTCTTTGGAGCCTGTCAAGAACACTGAGGAATGCAGACGACAATTCTACTCCTGCAGCTTCTTCTCTCGCACTTCTCGCCTGTGGAACTCGTTTCCATATTCTTGCTTTCCTGACGGCTACAACCTCCAGGAATTTAAATGCAATGTCAATATTCATCTATTAACCACTTGACTCTAGTTCTTTCACCACCCCGTATATCCTTTCCTTTCTCTCCACCTTTGAAACTGTCATCACACCTGTATTCCCATCCTTCTCTTGCTCCTTTCTAACTGGTTCATCTTCCTCTTCACTCTCTTCTACTTAATCTTTTTACTCCTATGTAGCCCCCTGCACATCAGTGGCATTACTGCCTTGCTCAGGGTGATACGATTAAAAAAAAAAAAATGTGCAAGTGATGTTGGTAATCGAATGACAAAACCGAAAAAAAAAATCTCTAAATAACAAGTTTTCTCCCCAGAAAGGATTTCTTCAGACTAATAAATATTTTATTTCTTTTACTGGCATTCTTTTAAATTTGTTTTTATGTCTAGATGTTTTAGTCAGTTTATTTCATTTTTCTCTAGCTTTTATTTCAATAATCATCACTTGTGTCACTAATTATCCCAGTAATTATTATGCTTGTGACGAAAGAGAGCATGCTTTATGATCCAGGATATAAATCTGTTATCGAGGATTCTAGAATTTGTGCCACGTGGGATAATTAAAAACAATCAATATAAAAAGGAAAATACAAACAATTGATTGATTTTGACTTGTTTTTTATTGATTATCAACCCTTTGTGGGTTATTTAAAGCCTAAACATATTTGGGATTGTAAGAATAATTCTTTTTTTGCAAGCAAATACTTTATTAACAATACAAGTGGAATGACTATATTGAATCCATAGCTAAATCCGCTGCTAAGAAAGACAGTTCTCTGTGCAGGGACAGGAAGTTTTTCCTGTCTGAATCCATCCTGCACATATATAAATCTACCATCTGCCCGTGTATTGAATACTGCTACCACATCTGGTCGGGTGCCCCTGCTATTCACCTCAAGGTTCTTGACAAAATCCAACAGAAAATCTGTAATGGGATCGATTCCAACTTGGCAGCTTGGCTAAAGTTGCTCTCTCATCGGTGTGATATCGCTTCCCTGTGTCTCTTCTACAAATAGTTTAACAGCTTCTGCTCCAATGAACTTAGCTCACTGGTGCCCTCTATGTATGAATTTACACAAACTACTAGACTAGCAACTAGGTCTCACCCTTTTACAGTGAAACCGATAAAATGTAACCATGATTTCTACTCTAACAGCTTCTTTTCTTACACTTCCCGCCTATGGAATTTCCTTTCGTATACTTGCTTCTTCGACAGCTACAATCTCCAAGAATTTAAATGTAAGGTCAATAATCATCTCCTATCTCACTAACTTGTATCCTTTCTCTCAAGCTCTTTTCTCCATCCACTCTACCCCCATTACACACATATTCTCATCCATCTATTACCTTCCTCCTGACATCCTCTATAACTAACCTCTCTTTCTCATCACTTTTCTCTATGTAACCCCCTGTGCAACAGTGGCAGCAAAACCTTGGAGTGAAATGATAAAAAAAAAAAAAAAAAGCAACAGAAATTTGAAATCTAAAGACATCAGATGTCAAAAATTTATATTTAAAAGCTGAGCATTTATGTATCGTTAATGTTTTTACAGTAAAACTGTGTCTGGCTGGGAATACCCACTATACCCACTAAAATGACCATGTGTCACATCTGGCCTTGCGTGGGAAGGCTAGTAAATACAGTAAATACAGTAAAACTGTGTCTGGTGTTTGTTGTGTTTCACCCCAACCAATATAGGACTACTCCCAATAATAAAACCATTTTTAAATTTCATTTTGGGGCACCTTGACATGGTGTAATGATTAGTAAGGTTGTCTCACTAGAATCTTTGCAAATAACTAATGAGTTCGGCACTCACTGGGTGTCCCATACTTTCAGCATCGTGTTACATCTAAGCTCAGCCTCATGCTACATGTAAGTTATTCTTAGAGAATCATTAAAATTCATTCTGAAGACAAAAAGCATTACATGGAGATATGGGGATTCTTCACTCTAGATTTAAATTTCAAGTTTCGGTGGTGAAACTATATTAATACATTACCCAGCCAACCTTATTCAGCTTTCTAGTATGTTTTGTTTTTATTGCTATCATTTTTAAATATCTCACATCTTATCAGCACTAGTTTTGTTAGGAAAGGAGATATGTTGTATGATCTTGGATGTAAAATTACCATAGAGGACTCAGAAATTAGTGCACTTTCAATATATTACTTTCTCTTTTAATAGCAATTCCATTTAAGAGCACTTAGAACAGTGGTTCCCAAACTTTTTTCTGTCATTTCCCCCTACACCCAGTTCAACCATCCAGATTCCCCCTTCATGTCTATGAAAGAAAGAGCAGTTAAAACACACTGAGACTATTTACTAATTTATTTTTCAAATGTACAAATATACTGATAAAATTATAGTTACAGAGTAAAGTGGATAGTGAGCAGTTAGTAACAACTAAGCATAGCCATAGAGATCGGTTAGTAACAACTAAGCATAGTCATAGAGAGCGGTTAGTAACAAATAAAAGGACTTTTGTTTGCTCTTCTACTTCAGAATTAAATTAGAAGGGAGATGCTGCTTCAATATATGTATCAATATCAGGATTAGTCTCTCTCTCTCTCAGACATGAGAAAATCCATCTGAGATTTTTTTTATTTATTAGGTAGTGTAATTATTTCCCCACTGGTTGCTTTAAATTTTTCCCCAGGGGGAAATTTCCCCCAGTTTGGGAATCGCTGACTTAGAATTTGTTGCCTTCAATATTTAAATTTTTTTTTTTTTTACTAATGTTCACCCTTTACAAGGCCAAAGGGCTACTCAAGGTAGTGGGTTAATGAGAATGTTTGTTGTGGGAGCATTGAAAATATTTAAAGACTTACAATATTCTCAGAAAAACTTACCAATTAGTTCAGTAAATAATATAGATAATCTTGATAAATCTAGATGCATAACATTACCTGCAAAACTCAATAATGATGACAACTGAAAAGAATCTAAACTTAATATAATATTTGTTACAACTACTTCGAACACAATAGCAATTTAATTAATCCAAAACAAAATGGTTGCCTAAAACCTGGAGCATGATTTTACAGAATAGACTGTAAAAATGTTTCAAGAAATACGTCAGTAAAACATCTTGTAATTTAAATGAAAGATTATATGAATCCAAAGGGAAGATTTTACAAAACAATATACTGAATGCATTAGTCATTTATCATAATAAATCTGGCTATAATTTCAAATTAAAAATTAATTTTTAATTAAAGATGTTAGTAATTTATTAAGACAGAGTTTTTGCAGCAAATTCATATCCAAGATTATACAATGTATCTCCTTTCTTAAAAAACTTCTATGTTTCATATTCAGGCTTATGGCCTATCACGTTGAATACACCGGTTCTCGCTTGATCACCAAAGTTAAGCAACGTTGAGCCTGGTCAGTACTTGGATGGGTGACTACTTGGGAATACCAGGTGCTGTAAGCGTATTGTGACGGATGTGCTTTGTGGTGCAGTGGATGTCGGCTCGGAAAGAGAAATCGGTGAGCCGAGTTCGAATTCCAGTTGAATGCCCTGCATTCACTTAAGCACTAGTACCCTTGGGAAAGGTATTAATCCATCCCTTCCTTCCAGTTATGGGTTAAATAACAAGAGTAGGACTTGGGGACCCTGCTCTTAAAAAACAAATCCCAATGAATCTTGATACTCGAAAAGAAAAATGTTGTAAAAATAAAATAACCTTACCCAAAAACCATTGGTCATGACCTTAAATGATCCCATAAGGATTGATAGGTCGTTAAACCTCAAAACAAACAAACAAAACTATGTTCCATATCCCTTCAGGGACATGGGTGATCATCTTCTTCTTCTATGTACCTTGTCCTTTCAGCGCGTAGTCGATCATACCCTTCCACGTCTCCCTATCCCTGGTGGCTCTAAGTATGCTTTCTCCTGTAACATATCTCAGCCTCCGTTCTGTCATCCACTTGCTCAGGCCCTTTAAATATGTTATCTGCTGCTTTCCCCTGTCTCTTTTTCCCTCTATCTGCCCTGTTAGTATCAGGTTCTCCATTCCCTCCTTCCTCATTGAGGAACTTCAGTTGCACTCGTTACAATTTACTGTCCTTGTAGCCCCGAGTAAAATTTGTCTTTTTATGAGTGTCAAATTTTCCACATCCACTTTCCTCGTTATATGCCATAGAAATTTCAGCTGTTGCTTTATGATGCTACATACTTTGATTGTTTAGTTCACAATCTTCCCCAGTCTTTTGAGCAGTAGTAGAGATCTGTCCCTTGTTTTCTGTTTAGGATTGGTTCTTTTCTGTTTCCTTCTAAAGTCTGCTTCACCTCTATATTCATAACACTTGTTCTTTTCTACATTAATATAAGTCCACACAGTAACCCCTATCTTGAGTGGCTCTTAGGCCTTGTATTGGGTAAGCATAAGTAAAAAAGACAAGACAAAAGTTGTTGAAGGCTGAAAGAGGTCTAGATACATTAAATGGCAAAAGTTTTAAATTTAAATTAAGCATCCCTATATCTTCAGCTATTTTTGGATGCTAAATTATAACCAACCCTTGTTGCATTTTATTTCCTATTACACCAATAAAAATATTTATTACATCTAATGTCTTTTTGAAGGAAAAAATGCATAACATAGGATTTTTTCTATTTTATCATTCAGTCAGTTAAGTGCCATATGTGTGACACACTTTGCACGATCATGTCTCGAAAGAGACATGACTGACTGGGCAGAAGATTATCTTGCAGTAGATTGCCATTGCTTTCTGCAGTAGACTGGTTGACAGCAAAGGCTATAGAACCCAATCTGTCCTGTTATTAACCCATAACTGGAAGGAATAGACAAATTAATACCTTTCCCAAGGGTATTTGTGTGTAAGTGAAATGTAACGAATTCAACTGGAATTTGAACTCGGCTCCCTGATATCTCGTTCCGAGCTGATATCCACTGCACCACAACGCATATCAACAGCACCACAAGGCAATTATCATTCAGTTAACCATTATTAGTCTGATATATATAGAGTTGTATATCATATTTTCCCAGACAAAAATTTAAAAATATATATGGCCTGTAAGATGTAGTTAATGTTCTGTAAATGATGTAACTAAATACAGTCGCATAACAAGAGGAGAGCATGGAGAGATGTCAATCCCAGGTTACACTTTTATAGGGGTAGCACTTTTGGGTCTGATCTAGGCTGTATTAGAATAAATTGGTTTAAATATCAGGACACTACTCACAGTTAAAGACCTTATCTTGACAAATCAATGAACATTACCCAGTGATGTTTTGTCATTGAAAAGTGTGAAACCAGCAAACAGACCCAGAGTGCATTCTTCTTCTCTCGCACTTCCCGCCTGTGGAACTCGCTCCCGTATTCTTGCTTTCCTGACGGCTACAACCTCCAGAAATTTAAATGCAAAGTCAATACTCATCTACTAACCACTGGACTCTAGCTCTCTTCCCACCCCTGTATAACCTTCCCTTTCTCTCCACCTATGTATCTGTCATTGCACCTGCTTTCTCAGCTTTCTATTGTCCCTTTCTAACTAGTTTGTACTCCTCACTCTTTTCTAATTAATCTTTTTACATTAATGTAACCCCCTGCACATCAGTGGCATTTCCGCCTGCTCGGGGTGAAATGATTAAAAAAAAAAAAAAATTCATTTTCATTGTTATCAATTAAATTACAGTTTTATTTATAGAAGTTCATTTGAGAATATGCATTGGCTTATTTTCCATATTTTATGTCTGTTAATAGTTAATATATATATGTGTGTGTGTGTGTGTGTGTGTGTGTGTGTGCGTGTGTGTGTGTGTGTCAGATTAAATAAATTGCAAACACTATGTTTGCTTATTGTCAATAAAATCTGTTCATACTCATGGATAATCTTTTGCTTATTACAATCAAAAGATGGCAGAAATGAGCTGTAATATTGACAGTAGTTATTTCCATTCATTTCTTAAGGTACCCAAGTACTTTCAACCTCTTTCCAAGATCATTTTTAGTGGTGTAAGTTATGGTAACAAATGTAACCAGAAAACTGTGTTGCTAAAAATTACTGTACATTTTTTTTCTATCAACATTATAGCTCATTTCTGACATCTTTTGATTGTAATGTATGAAAGATTATCCGTGAGTATGAACAAATTTTATTAAAAATAAGCAAACATAGTGTTTGCAATTTATTTATTCTGACATGTTTAAAAGAAAATTTGCTGACTAAATACACACACACACACACACACACATATATATATATATATATATATATATATATATACATTACCACCCATAATTATTAGGCCGCTCCAGTTTTTGAAAAAATGATTTATTTCATACTATTTTTCAGTATTTATTGCCAAGTGAATAATTGTATATGAAAATAGAATTATTCTTTTGTTAATACTGCACAATAACATGTGCATTAAATGAATTTATAAATTTTTAATAATTACCTATATTGCAGTTTCAACAATGAAAGAATGAAGAAAATTTAGGGTGATTCAGACAAGTTCATCTTTGCTTCCTTGCCTTGTAAAATTTTGCAAAGTAATAATAACAAAAGCACTTATAGCTCAGCGGTAGAATCGCCAACTGATGCCAATTTGGTCGCATTTCAATCCTGGGTAAAAAGTAATCGGATGTCTAACCATACTGATGAGCTGTGATACAGCAAAACAGATCTGTCTGCGGATGACTATATATAAGTATATAAATATATATAAATTTAGTATATCGAAGCAGCAAGTAATTTTCTAAACATATGCTGTTAAATATAAGAGACAATGAATGTCTATTATGTTTAACCATGAGCCGTTCTAAACGTTGTATTTTTGCTTTAATTTCAGTTGAAAATAAAGACAAAAATTCTCCAACATTTGGATAATTATTTATTGATTTTCTTCTAAGCTTTCGGCTCACATGAGCCATCTTCAGAGAGGTTGTTTAAACTGAAATATTATAAAATCCACCATCACCAACAATTTTATTTTTGTTGACATAAAACTCCGCTTGGCAACGGCAATAGTTACCAAAAATAATAAACGCAGTTCTTAAGTTTGCGATGCGGTTTTATGACATCACACCGCTGGATAGCGCGAAATGACAACAAAACTATGTAGTCAAATGCAATGTAATATGTTATTTCCTGTTTTAAAGTTGATTTTATTGAGTGTTGGTTGTTTCGATTTGATGTACATGGCCTCCAATATCTGCAGGTTCCTCTTACTGTGTGTATGAGTAAGGATCATCGTATTTCAGTCACATCTTTCCTCAAATATGACCAACAAAGAAGATTTAATTAATTTTCTATGAAACTTTTCTTGTATCCTACCATTTTTCGGTTTTGTAGAAGTTAAGGAATATAAAAATTGTCCATAGTTTTTATTGTTCTAACTCCTTTTGTCCACTTCCATAGTCATTTTCAAAGCTGTTTTTGTCTCTAGTGTTGTTATTTTTCCTTTTGTTTTGACTGTTACAAGGTAATTTATTTTTGTGTTGTTTTTGAAAAAGAAGCATTCATTTTAAGTCTTCTTGTACCACACATAACTGGAATTTGTATGAGTATCTTTATATTCTAAAAAACTTTCAACACTCAATTTTCACGATTAAATAATGTAAGGTTGATGGTAGGAGAGAAATATTTGATATATAGAGCCTCTCAGATAGTGAAATGGTTCTGATATTTTGATTTATATAGAATTCTTGTGTTTTCGATCAGAATTTTCCTTAAGAGTTTTTATAAATTATGGGTTAATAAATATTTTTTTATAGCGTTTTAGTTTGATAAGTGATATCTATGGATGTGTGTTGTGGCAAGGATGTGTGCTGGGGTGCAGTGGATATCAACTCGAAATGAGCCGAGTTTGAAATCCTGTTGAATTCCTTGCATTCAGTTACACACAAATACCCTTGGAAAAGGTATCAGTCCATTTCTGCTACCACAGAAAACAATGCCAACCTACTGCAGGATAATCTTCTGCCCAGTCAGTCATGTCTCTTTCAAGACATGATCGCTCAAAGCGTGTATCATGTATGGTACTTAACTGACTGAAGTGACATATATATATATATATATATATATATATATTAGAGGGAGCACTGTTCAATACATTTTATTTGGAATGAGGGTCTGGAAAACTCAAGGGTGCTATATACTTTTCCCGAGGCACACACACCAGCTATGACACTGACTAAACTTGAAAATATTAATAAAATCATACTATTTTATTCTTAACTAAATACTGAAACTCACAAACAAATACTTTATTTTCATCTTTTTCATAAGAGAATTTCGTAATGTTCTTAGTTTGACCATGAAGAGATTAGAAATAAATTGTTATTTGTTAATTTGGTCAGATTTTGGGAACTGGGTCAGTTCAAGAACTCTGAAACATCTCCCTATATACGTATGTAATGATCTGATGATAATGTAATTAAATATGGAAATATTTACTAAATCAATTGCAATGCCAGTTTAATTAAAAATGAACAAAACCCTTTAAGGAGAAAGTACTTTGAAAATATGTTAATAACATTACTACCATTACAAATGATTAAAACATTACATTACTTCAAATTTTTTCGCAAATACATAATTCATGAATCCAAAATACCAATGGATATTATTAAATAAGTTAAAGATAGTTCTACTACAAATAATTTTATCACAGTTGATAATTGCTGTCAACTACATTTCTACATTACGTACAGTCCAAGGGATGCAACTTGTACTCACACACACACACACACACACACACACACACACCTGTTTCTGTCATTTATGGTTTTCAGTAATTATCACTATACAAAACATTCAAATTTACTCCACGAACTTTAATTCTGTTGGCCTTACACAAACTATTGACCTTTTTGGTAAATTTTTGTTTTGTTCCCCAAAGGCCTTTGCCCCTTCAAATCTTTCCAAAACATCCTTATTTCTGTGTTAAAGTAACTGCTGAACTCAAATCGGTAATTGTTTATTGATGAAACCTACCTTTTTTCAATTTTACAACCAGACAAATATCAAACTTCTTTTCGCTGTTTATCTCACCCCGTAACCACAGTTCAAAAAATGTTATTCACTGCAGAATGACTTCACGCGTAGTTTGACGGATTTTCAACCAATTTACTTCCTTTTTGCTATTCATGCACGGAAATTGAGTTCCAAACCCAAACAAATCGTGCACTAATTGGTCAAAGGAAGCAAACAGGCTGTAAAAAGTATCCTACACCCCAATTCATTCAGCAGTGAATCAGATAAGAAAATGGTGGAAAGGGGTGAGATATAGTCCGACATTTTTGTGGTCAATAACAGGGAAAATGGTAGGTTTCTTCAATAAACAATTATCAATTTGAGTTCAGCATATACATTTGCACGTAATTAAGGAATTTTAGGAAAGATTTGATAAAGGTAAAGTAAAGGCCTTCGGGGAACAAAACAAATCTTTCCCATCACTTTCGACACCTTTTTTTCACTTCCCTACAAAAACCTGTAATTGTGTATATAAATTTGTGTTATTGTTTATTTTAAACTGTGTTTTCTTGCGATTATTTCATTTATTCCATGCAATTGTTTCTTGCACATTTTTCTATTGTTTGTGGAATGTTTGAACACCTTCAAGCTTCTGATCCTTTAAAATATTTTGCCGTTCCACAACAAGCATGATTAATTAAAAAAAAAAAAGGAATGAGTAATAAAAGACCTTATCACTCTCCCATAATAGTTGATACATTTAAAATAATGAAATATATATATATATTTTTTTTTTAATCGTATCACCCCGAGCAAGGCGGTAATGCCACTGATATGCAGGGGGCTACATAATAGTGAAAAGATTGGAAAAGATAAAGCCAGAAACCACATCCTAAACAGGGAGCAAGGGATGAGCCTCTTCACCTGTTCAATAGATGTGGGTGGTGTGTGAACCGGGCGATAGTTTAGTCTATCTACTCCAATTGAAAAAAAAAAGAAGAAAACAAAGTGAGAAGATTGGAAAAGAGAAAGCTGGAAACCACATCCTAAACAGGGAACAAGGGATGAGCCTCTTAACCTGTTCAATAGACATGGGTGGAGTAAATGTAACAATTATTTTTGGGGCAAAGGCAGTAATATATTTTTCTAAATGAAATCTAGAAAATGGGGATATTTAAACCTGAAAAATCTGAAATAAAAAGGTTAGTAACAAAACATCGCTACCCAAGTCTCATAATGATTGTTACATTTAGTATAGGAAATATATATTTTTTTTTATTTTTTTAATCGTTTCACCCCAAGCAAGGCATTCCACTGCCACTATTGCGCTTGGGGCTACATAGGGGAAGGTAAATAGAAAGAGTGCTTAGATATAGGAAATGTCAGAAGTGGGGTGATAGGTAGTTTGGAGGATGGGAAGAGTGTTTGAAAGAATGGAAGCGAGTTATTGTATTAGGAGGTGTCTATTGACCTTACATTTAAACTCCTGGAGATTGTAGCCGTCGGGGAAGCAGTCATGTGGAAGGGAATTCCAGGGTTGGGAAGTACGAGAAAAGAAACTGTTGGAGTAGAAGTTGCGGTTGCATTTTATCGGTTTCACTGTAAAAGGGTGGGATCTAGTTGCTAATCTAGTATCTCATGCAAATTCGAACCTAGGGGGCACCAGTGATCTAAGTTAATCGGAGCAGAAGCCATGAAAGTATTTATAGAAGCGACGTCGCACCACTGAGAGAGTGACTGCAGGCGGTCTGCCAAGTCAGTATCGATCACATTAAATATGTATGAGAATGTAACAACTATTATGGGACAGAGGTCATCATGAAAAACAGTGAATCTACTTACAGCTGGAGGAGCCAATAAAATATCAAGATCTACTTTGTTTGGATCATGGCTCTCCTGATTAATTATACGTAGAATCCCAGCAGCAGCCTTGTGTTCTGCAGGAAGTAAGGATGTGTTGCAAACCATTTCTTCTAGTAAGTCTATCAAAAAAGCTTTCAATTGAGCATCTGATTCAAAATCCTGCGAAATAGAAAAGAAGAAACAAGTTCCTTTATTACTCTACAGATGAACTTTCTCTGGAAATGGAAAGACACCAAAATAATTGAAATCTAATCAAATGAACTGGACACAATACTATTAAAATAAAGATAGATATAGAAAAATAAAAACAAGAGAGTTTATATTCCAAAAGTCTACAGCAAAAAAGTACGAATGTGATTATACAACACCACAAGGCAAACATTTCTTAGCCTTTCACAATCATATATGAAGCAAAATTTTATATTATTCCTACACTGATTTCAATATTCTTTAGCATTAAAATCGAAACAGATGATAGAGGAGAAAGATGATCGAGATACGTATACCTATAGATGCCAAAAGAATCATTTCTTTAACCTAAAGCAAATCCAACACTATAATACAATTTGATTTATGACATTTTTATTATTCAGTGTGGTTGGGAGCATCATTTAGCTTGACCCATACTATAGAGTATCCAATCATAACAAAAATGAGGGTAAGTGATGAGGAATCTCAAACAGCATCTTTACAACCATTTATTTGCAATAAATAGCAACTTTCTATTTTTCCCAAAACAGGCCAGCACAGCCAAGCCACAATGCTACAATAATACAGCAGTAACCAAAATGGTGGTGGCTATGAGAAATCCCCAAAAGCATCATTATAGTCCTATATTTGCAATAAATAGTAACTTCTTACTCTTTTCCAAATGGGCCAGCACAGCCAGGCAATAATGCTATAACAATGCAGTAGTAATCAAAATGATAGTGGTTAATAGAAGTCCCCAAAAAACATCTTTATAGTCCTTTATTTGCAATAAATAGCAATTTTCTGTTTTTCCCAAACATATCAGCACATCCACACAATAATTCTATAACAATGCATCAGTAAGCAAAATAGTAGTGGCTAGAAGAAATCCCCTAAAGTATTTTTATAATCATTTATTTGCAATAAATAGCAATTTCCTACTTTTTCCAAAATGGGCCAGTACAGCCAGGCAACAATGCTATAACAATGTAGCAGTTAGCAAAATAGTGGTGGCTAGGAGAAATCCCCTAAAACATCTTTATACTTATTTATTTGCAATAGATAGCAATTTTCTACTTTTTCCAAAATGGGCCAGCACAGCCAGGCAACAATGATATAACAATGCTGCATTAACCAAAGTGCTGGTGGCTATGACAAATCCCTAATATCATCTTTATAGTACTTTATTTCTAATAAATAGCAATTTCTTACTTTTCTGTAAAATGAGCCAGCACAGTCAAGCTAAAAGCCTATAACAGTGCAGCAGTAACCAAAATGGTGGTGGCTCTGAGAAATCCCCCAACAGCATCTTTATAACCATTTATTTGCAATAAATAGCAACTGTCTACTTTTCCTAAAACAGGCCAGTACAAACAGGCAACAATGCAGCAATAAATGTGTTAAAGATAATAGCGATTATTTATCATGCACACTGTTGAAAAATATTTGTAAAATACTTTGTATTATTAAAATCTGCCAAATATTTTTCATGCATTTTCTTTAATAGCAAAGAAACATCACAGAGTTTCCTTGCTAATTAAATGCATTTGAGTCTTTTATTTTACCTGGAAATGTTTCGATACCCAATGTTTCATGACATTCAGCACCCGCATTGTGGCTGCAGCGCTTAGCACCGACTCACGTTTCTTATTTCTGTAATCACCTGAAAAAAAAAAATAAATAAATAAATAGATAAATAAATAAAATAAAAAAAGACGTAAGAATATGAAAATTAGACAAAAGTAACATTTCTAAATACAAGTTCTCATTTATGCAAGGTTTGTCAGGAAAGTTTTCTGTCATTAAATATTAATAAAAAATAAATAGACTACTTAGTGCCATAGCACCTTAGTCCTCATTAAATTATTCCTTTTAGATCTCACACAATTATTCCAGTATCCGTTTCATTTTTAAAAAATAATAGTCAAGTCTTCTTTCAGCATTGTCATATCAGTTGCCTCATGGCGTTCTCCTTAATCTTGTTCACTAATGTTGTTTAGACACAGCTGACTGCTTGCAGGGAAACAATCTCTTTCATCACACTCCACTGTGGATTGCCGTCTTGATTGAGTTTTACAATCCTTTTCCTTGTTTCAATTGACAGATCTTTTTGTTGGTGCCATGTTTCCTTTCAATTGGCTCTGTCCAACTGCTTGTTGGGGTCTGCAAGAAGTCTCTTTTAACTGTAGACTGATTTGTGTATTTACACTGCTGGTATTTGTTTCAGAAATACAAATGACAAGATTGCTCCATAATTTCTTCCTCAATAGAGAAGAAGGCTCCGAAATGGTGGACATTATCTCCTGATGACCCAAAATTATTTTAAATGTAAATTCAAGAAGATATTCAAAAGAAATTCAATGAAATCATATGCTGTAGAGAAGCTCAGTGGAAGTGTCATTGGCATGAGGGACATTACACATTCAGTTCCCTTTCAGGTGAGTTTCAATTACTTTTCAAGTAATTTCCTTCTTCAATATTGGTTTATGCCATAATATTTTCCCCTACATGACTTGGAAACAATGATACCATTAATTTAAACAATTTAATGTCATTTGTTTAAAGCATATTTTATGAAGCCAGAATGTTCCACTATTAAATAAAGATGTTTTCCTTCTTATATGTAATTAGTTTATTTACTGCGGAATAAAAATCCAAGGTGAATATCTTCTAAGTGTACTAATTTCATAATTTTTGCCAGAGGTATGTTTAATATTTAACATTTTTATTGAATTTCATCATTTGTAAATTAGCTACAGTAGCTTAAATTATTAATTCTTCCAAATCTCAAGTGAAATTTCTGTTGAAATAATGACATTTAGAAATATGCATGAAAAACGACTTTCATTTATGGACTTCAAGTCTTCAGCACAAGATATTTAAAAGTTTCTTGGACATCTAACTAAATTCTCATATACAACATTTATAAATGATTACAAGATTATCAACCTTTTATGGATGAGGTTTCTAATGTTCTCAGCCTTTTTTACAGTGTACTTGTTTTGTTTCCCAGAATTTGGATCTGGAGCCTGGAAAACTGCCAAAATGTGACATGGTCTATTGAGTCATTGTTCCAGTTATTTTGTGCTAACAGTAGGATTTGGGTGTGTTGCAAACCCCCATGAGATTATGGAGTATAGTTTATTAACAAGGAACTGTTCAGGTTGGTGACGGTTTCATAATGAAAAGGCATGGATTGCTTTCACTGGTTCATATGTCATTTTGTTTTTTGACAATGAAGTTCACTTTATACAAGGCCAAGGAGCCACTCACAGTAGAGTAAGAGGCATAATTTATGCAAATAGGTGGAGAAGATACCTGGTAACCCTAAACTTGAACAGGTTATGCTTGTAGTGATTGGGAAAATATCCTCTTGAAGTTCAGTTCCATGGAGCAGTGGTTCACGAGAAGAACTTTCTTCTCACCAGTGGAATAGTGAGTTTGAATTTGAGTTTTGTTTAACAGCATATCAACCTCTGTGGCCAAAAAGGTAGGGTTTTAGGTTATAGTGAGAAGGTTGATTTCGTAAAATTTTGATGAAAAATTTTTTATTTTATTTTAGAAAACAGATGTCTTCTAGTTTTGTATTCAAAAGTGTATTGCTGGTAATAATCTTTTTCTTTCAAAAATCTGTTATGGCAATAATTTTTTTTTTCCTTCAAATATGTGTTATGGTAAAAAAATTTTTTCCTTAAAAATAAATATTTTTCTATAAAAGTTTATTTTTATGTTTATATTTCTATAAAAGTGTATTTTTATACTTTCATAGTGTTTTGACCCCAGTTTGGGAATTAACTATTTACTTATAGCTGGGACCCCCTAACAGGTGCTCCCACTCCTGGTCTGGGTCGACCTGGGAACAACAGCAATTAAGAGGTGGTTCCATGCTCTTCATAACTTCTAAATCAGAGGCCTTGCTGTCGGATGCAGTTTACCTCTTTTTTTGTCCAGGACCAGGAATATTGAGAGAATGAGAGTGGTCTGCTACAATCTGCATAGCATAGTTGGTCTTAGCCATGAAGATTAGAACTGGTGGAACTAAGGAATGTAGTGCATATAAGCACTTTCCATGTAAATAGCAATAGAACAGTGGGAGGCTTGCACAACCCATCTGTGAGACAGTGTGAAAAATAATTTTACGCCCGCAAGAACATGGAGATGCTTTTGCACTCTATCAAGACTGGAAAGTAAGAACTAGGCAACTCCTACCCAAATATGAAAGCAGTACTTCATTTTAGGCCTGATTTGATCTTGTAAAGATAAAGGATAGCACGAGGAGTCAGGTACTTGCTGGAGCGGTACAGGGAACCAAACAGTTTTTCCTGGATCATTAGCAATACCATTAATTGAACAATCATCTTACTAAAAGTTAAATATATTGTATCATTTGATCAAAATGTGTTTCCTTTTTCATTTTAACAAGTTTTTTCAATTGGAGTAGATAGACTAAACTATCGCCCGGTTCACACTCCACCCACGTCTATTGAACAGGTGTAGAGACTCATCCATTGTTCCCTGTTTGGGATGTGGTTTCCAGCTTTCTCTCTTCTAATCTTTTCACTCTTACATAGCCCCCGGCACATCAGTGGCGTTACCGCCTTGCTCGGGGTGATATGATTAAAAAAAAAATATATATATATATAATATTAGTAAACTAGTTCCAGTTATAATAACCATTCCACAGCCTTGTTTATACAAAAATAACTAATTATGGGATTTACAAGATAAACAATTATGTATTCACTGAATATTGATTAAAAATGCATTGATTTTTTTTAATTGCTGCTGGTAAGTTTCATTGAGCAAAAAGGAAAAAAACCTTCTAAAATCAATTTCTTTACTCTATAAACATAAGTAAATGGAATTCCAGAACATCGTTATTACAATATGATGAGAAAAATAAAATCAAGCAGATTCTTTGTCGTTAGTTAAATGTCTGTCTTTAAAAAAAAGAAAAAGAAAAAAGAAAATTCAATATTTGCAGTGTAAAGTATGGCTATTTTATTCCCAAAGTTTCTCATATTCAATTTTACCTGGAGTAAGATACTGACGACTCCCTTTTGGATGGTCAGATGGATTTGTTGATCCAGCAGTGGCTGCAGCAAATGCCGTAGTGGCAGCAGACGAACTGGACCTGCAGCAGCAAGAAAAGAATAAAAATTCAAAGTCAAAATCATAAATCCCAAATAAACATTAAATGGTCAAACAATATTCTTCTGATTTTGTCTTTTGCACCAAAGCTGTTTATGAAATAAACTTTCTTCAGACTAATAAGCACTCAACAGGCAACAATGTAGCTGGTTGCTTCAACACCAACAGAGTCAGTCTGTGTTTATATTGCAACTATGCTAAGTGGACCTTAATTGCAGTTTCTGGGTTACTGTGTATATTCTGTCATGATCAGTAGTTTCAAAAAATCAGTACACTTGAACCTTTGGTCATACTAACATGACTGCTGAAAACTTCTGCCCAATTTCACTCACATGGCTTAGGTCAACACATGATATGGTTTTTCCAGACACCCCCCACAATGGTGTTATGCACTGGAATTGTTTTTCACAGCTGATAATATGAAGATGTCATGTCATTGATAAATCAGCCATGATGAGATTCAAACTCATGTCTAAGCACTTGGCACTCATAAGCTACAGTGTAAAGAGCAAATATATGGCATACATTGTGTCGTGGATTCTGGTTGAGAAATCACACAAAATAATAAATAACAAAAGCAGATATGGAGATAGAAAATGTAAGTTATATTGAACAAAAATATACAAACTGGAACACAGGTTAGTCAGTTCAAGAATACTAGGAATACTATTAGTAGAATCAATATATACAGTCTTGTAGTGAAAAAGTATGTCCAGGTAATGAGTCTATATCTAAAACAATTCCAACTTACTATGCACCAACTTACTGACCAACTAAACGACTGTACAACTCTACAACTACTGTTCTCTGTATAGGCAGGATAATATGTACACATCAGGCGAGTACATTCTTTAATCAAAAAAGGGGTGATCCCCAATACATTGCATTATGTACAACAACTAGTTGTAGAAGACAACTTCAAAAATAATCCTATGTGAGTAGATGAGGTGTTTTAATAATGAGTAACAAATAAATAAATACTGGCTTTAGAGTGAGGATATGAAAACAATTGTTAATTCCAAGTAAATAATAATTAGTAAATATTTGTATACATTTGGCGAGATGGATCTTAAAGGCCAAAGAAGGCAGACCATCTAGGGGATGGAAAAGCTTGATTTTAAACCTTGACTGCCTTGCAGTCATATCTATGGAAAAGGCTATGGCAGTAAATTTAAACAGAAAACTCAGAGTGAATCCCCAAAGGTGTTTGACTGTCAACACTAACAAATTTCTGACAACTTCTGTAGCTAAGCTGGGCTTAAATGTAATGCCCTGTATTTATTTGAATCTTGTTGATACAGCCGAGAGTGGGGACCATATAGTCTAGATAGTGCACAACCTCCACATACCATTTCCCAAGCCTGTTCCCTGGAGAGATCACTCCAGTTCCACTACCAAAAAACTGAATTTTGATCAAACAGGCTGTTACCTTTATCATGTGAAATAAATGAATGTTTACTAATATGAATACGATTTGAACAAACATTAACTTGTAAGTAAAAGTATAAACACATTGAACATTTAAATAGAAAATATTATTTCATGTTGTTGTGGAGTAATATCCTGTCTTACCCAAGAATGGGTATGGCCTGGGTTATAAAAGACCGGGATTAGAACGAACTACAGAGTGATTGCGAGTGTTCATGACTATATGAGAGTCTTCGTCATTACATGGGAGTGATCGAGAGTCTTCGTCATTATACGAGAGATCGAGAGCCATTGGCCTTAGACAAGAGTTAGATATCACTAGACGGAAGCCTTCTTCTCAAGACGGATGCATACATCCTATACAGAGACATTGCCTTCTTGATTGTTATTCTTGTTAACTGTTCGTTGGTGTACTTGTATTTGGTTTATTGTACTGAGGTACAATAAATCTCTATTTATATATCCTCAGTGTTAAGAGTTATTTCTTGCACTATTCTTTCTCTGTTTATCCCCTCCCGGGATATAACACATGCTTATTGGAATAACTTTGTTATGTAATTGAATGACAAAAAAGAATCCCTTCATCAAACTAAAGTAATGTTCTCATTGATGGAATTATATATATGTAAGGGGAAGGGTAAAGATAGATGACAAAAAATGTCATTTTTAATTATGTGCTAAGAGGAAAAACTGAAGAGGTATAGACACTAAATTCAAAATTATGAAATTTCTGGCACCAGATGTGCCTAGATGCAACTTCTCAGTTTTTTATTGTTGTTGTTTTTAATATGCCTCACACTGTGATAAAAGAAGATTTGTTAAGAAAGTGAAATATTTAAGGAACCTGGATGCAAATTTTCAGTGGAAGATTCGGAAATCAGTGCACTTTCTACTACTTGACCAAGTGCACATAGCCAGCAAATATTTTGGGATTGTAAGAATTGTTTTGTGATAATAATGGTTTTCTGATACAAGTCCCACTAATTAACCCAAGTTAAGAGGTGAAGAGGCAGATTCATATCGTCTACGTATTTACACATCAGTCAATTAATTTCCATATGTGATACACACTTGGTCAATCTCTTTTAAGACATGACTGACTAGGCAGAAAATTTTCCGACAGTAGGTTGCCATTTCTTTCTGTGGTAGCCATCCAAGGCTATAGAACCCAATCTGTTCTGCTATTCAATCTATAGCTGGAGGGAAAAAAAATGGATTCATACCTTTCCAAAGAGTATTTGTACGTAAGTGTATGAAACAACCTTGACTGGAATTTGAACTCGGTTCTCCGATTTTTCATTCCAAGCTGGTATTCATGACACCACAATGAACATTAAGTGGATATAATGAACCCAACTAAAATTGGAACTTTTCTCTCCGATTTCTTATTCCAAGCCATTATACTACCAACAAATCCAAGCTTACGTACCTGGTATTTCCAAGTGGTCACCCATACTAGATACTGACCAGACTCAACATTGCTTAACTTTGGTGATCAGATGAGAACTAGTTTTTTCAGCATATGACTATAAATCAGGATTTTCAAAGAAAAGATGGATTATTTTTAAAACAAGATAATTTTTTTTTCATAATCATATCACCCCAAGCAAGTCATTTTACTGCCACTGTTTTGCAGGGGGTTACATAAGAGGAGAGTTATGAGAAAGAGGGACAGGTTATAGTAGGTGTCAGGAAGTGGGTAAGAGATGGATGACTGTGGTCATAAAGTGAGGGGTCAATTTATATATTGATTGTGATATAAAATTGATTCCCCACTTTATATCCACATTATAATATAGAAATTTTCTTTTATTTTTATAATTATATCACCCCAAGCAAGGCATTTTACTGTCACTGTTTCGCAGAGGGTTACATAGGAGGAAAGTTATGAGAAAGAGTGACAGGTTATAGAGGGGTGTCAGGAAGAGTGAATGAGAAGGATGAGAATACTGATAAGAGTGGAGGGGATGAGGAAAGGAGCATGAGAGAGGGGATGCAGGTTAGTGAGATAGAAGATGACTATTGACTTTACATTTAAATTCTTGGAGATTGTAGCTGTCAGGGAAGCAAGTAAATGGAATTCCACAGGTGGGAAGTGTGAGAAAAGAAGCTGCTGGAGTAGAATTTGCATTTACAATTTATTGGTTTATAAGTGTGATATATAATGAATTAACTTTATAAGAGAAGCTAATTTTAGCCTTGAAACATTTTTTTATAGCCGCTATGGTTTAAAATAGTAGTGATATACAAATTAAGTGCATGAAATGTTAGCTGTGTCTATTTTCTTGATAAGCATCCAATACTGTTAACAATAAATAATTCTAAATAATTCATTTGAATAAAAGTTCTGATTTAATCTGTAAAAGACATGTGTCACTTTGAAATGTCTGAGGAATATTAGTTAGCAGTTGGTAGAGGTGACCGAGTTTAGAAATCAGGGTTTTAAATTGATGACTCTGAATCATACCACTTACCGTCGTTTTGATTGGCGTGAAGAGGTGACGACTGTTCCAGCTCGAGCCTGAGGAGGAGAGCCGTCTGCTTGAGCAAAACTACTTCTCGGGCTAGATATTGATTCTGCTTCTGCACTGCCTCGTTTACTGGAAACTGAAATGAAGAAGAATGTAAAGAAAAACTGGCATAAGCGAAATATAATATCAAAAGTAGGAATGTGTTTATTTTGAAATCTTTTCAAGTTTGAGTTTTGTTTAACGACATATCAACCTCTGTGGGTCATTTAATGTCAAAAAGGTAGGGTTTTAAGGTATTTTTTAATGTTCAGTTGATTTAATCAGATTTTAATCAACATTTTTTGTTCTTATTCTTTTTTATTTTAGAAAACTGAAAATGTCTTCTAGTATTGTATTCAAAAATGTTTTGCTGAGAATAATTTTTTTTCCTTTGAAAATGTGTTATATTTTTTTCTTCAAAAATGTATTGTTGGTAATATTTTTCCTTCAAAAATGTATATCTTTCTATAAAAGTCTATTTCTATGTATATATTTCTATAAAAGTCTATTTTTCTACTACCACAGTGTTTTGACCCCAGTTTGGTGGTTAACTATTTGCCCATAGCTGGGGCCCTGACAGGTGCTACCACTCTGGGTCAGAGTGAACCTGGAAACAACAGCAATGAAGAGGTGGTGCCATGCTTCTCATAACCTCCCAATCAGAGGCCTTAGTGCCGGATGCAGTTTACCATCATGCCAAGGACCAGAAATCTTTTCAAGTAACGGGGGTTTTGCAGTTAGGTGAATGTAGCTGTTCATCTTTTTTTTTTTCGACTTTTTTACTAAAGTTCACCCATTACAAGGCTCAAGAGCCACTCAAGGTAGAGACTACTTAATGAAGTGTGTGATATGAATGCAAGAGAAAGAAGTAAGAGATGAGGATTATGGGAATATATAAAGATTGATCCTTGATTTGAAGAGGTTAAGATTATAGTTTCCATGGAAACACCCATGTGGAAGTTTGTTTTACAAAGTAGCATCTCTTGAGAAAAAGCTATCTGAGTGGAACTTCCTCCTTACAATTTGAATACAGAGGGAATGAAGGTGATTTGACTCTGTGGATGTAACATGGCAAGTCTTAACTATAAAGGTTTGAACTGGTGAAACTAATGAATGGATCTCATTTGAATATTTGCCATGGACCTGGCAACAGTGTAGTGACAGACTTGTGATGTTGTGTTCTGAAGAAAGAGGATGCAGAGTGGAAAATAAGTCAACCACAACAGTGGATAAATGATTTTGAACTCTATTGTAAAGATAAAGCATAGCAGGAGCCAAGTACTTCCTGAAGCATTAGAATACATTGACAATTTTCTTAGCATCATTAGCATTGGATCATGATATCAGTTCCATTTGTGTTCTGCAGCAAAACTGAATCCCAGTTGAGATTCAAAGCATCAAAGTCTTGCTAAAAGTGCAGCCATTCGTGAAGACTAGATGAAACCCAAGATCTGTTTTCTTTCTTTTTTATAATTGTGTCGCCCCATTTTACTGCCACTGTTGTGCAGGGAGTTACATAGGAGGGATGCTATGAGAAAGAGTGACAGGTTACAGGGGGTGTAGGAAGAGGCTAAGAAGGATGAGAATACTGATGAGAGTGGGGTGGACAAAGAAAGGAGCATGAGAGAGAGGATGCAAATTAGTGAGACAAGAGATGACTATTGACTTTACATTTGAATTCTTGGAGATTGTAGCTGTCAGGAAAGCAAGTAAATGGAAGGGAATTCCACAGGCGGGAAGTGCGAGAAAAGAAGCTGCTGGAGTAGAATTTGCGTTTACAATTTATTGGTTTCACAGTAAAAGGGTGGGACCTAGGTTGCTAATCTTGTGGCTTGAATAAATTCCTATATAGGGGTTACCAGTGAGCTAAGTTCATCAGAGCAGAAGCTGTGAAATTATTTGTAGAAGAGACACAGGGAAAACACACTGCATCGGTGAGAAAGCAACTGTATCCTAGCTGCCAAGTGGGGATCGATCACATTTATTGAGCTATTAAAATTCACAAGCCATTTTTACCTCTATTGAGCTGTTAGAGATAGGTCAGAGAAGAGATCAGCTACAACATTCAAAATACCTTGTTCTTAGTGCATCTATAGATTGTGTTATCATCTGCATGAATTTTTACTAATGATCTGAGAATGTTCCTAGGCAGATCATTAATAAAAACAGCAAGAGGGCAGGACAGAAGTGTTTATAATGTTTAAGAATTAATATTACACCACAAAGTTGGTGCTTGTTGCATATTGTTACCAAGAGTAAAGTTATTTGATATTGTGGTTAATATTAGATGATGAGATGTGTCACCTGAGATATTCCGTTTTGAAAAACATGTGCCTCAACATTTCTACCAAACTACCTATGAATGAACTTACCATCAAAAAGAGAAACGCATTTTGAAACAGTGCAGAAGGCTGAACAGAGAAGAATGACCGACTTCATTTTTGTTTGGAAAATAAGCTTGAAACAAAATTACAACATGCTTTAAATTCTGTGAAGAATCGAAACCTGAGAATAGAATGAAGTCACAGGTGAATATATTATTCAGTTGAGTACCATACGTGATACACACTTGAGCAATCATGTCTCGAAAGCGACATGACTGACTGGGCAGAAGATTATTCTGCAGTAGGTTGCCATTATATTCTGCGATAGACTGGTTGCCAACCAAGTCTATAGAACCCAATCTGTCCTGTTATTTAACCCATAACTGGAGGGAAGAGATGAATTAATACCTTTCCAAAGAGTATTTGCATATAAGTGAATGCAATGAATTTGACTGTCATTTGAACTCGGCTCTCTGATTTCTCATTCCGAGTCAATATCCATTGCACCACAAAGGCACATCCTGAATATATTATTATAATTATTATTATTATTATTATTATTATTATTATTATTATTCCATTTCATGAATTTTCTCTGGCTGTTTGGTTAGCTGATTTTTTCTTTCATTCATTGAATACTTGTTTGGTTGGATGGGTGGATGAGAAGATGGGTGGATGAGCAGAAGGGTGGATGGATGGATGGATGGACGGATGGATAAGTGTGCGGATGGTCAGATGAAGAGATGATGGACAGGTGTACGGATGGATGGGTGGGTGGATGTGTTGGATGGATGGATGCATTGACTGATTGATGCACAGGGTCAGGGTGGAAGGATGGGTAAGTGGATAGATGGACTGATGGACAGGTGTGTGGATGGATGGGTGGGTGGATGTATGATTAAATGGATGTATGGATGGATGCTTTTGTTTTTATTTTTAAAAATGAAGGCAACAGGAATTATAACTAAAATAACAGCCAATCATTGTTAAAAATATCATTTTAAAGTTAATCTGGAAATAAGTCCAGCTTTATCCTGATCAGTTATTTGATTCTAATAGCAAATCTGACTCACATTTTTAAAATTTTTTACATTCCAAATTCCAAAAAGGCAACTGCATCAAGGAAGTACATTTTTAGTTTACACATTTTCTGTTACAGAAAATATTGAGCAAAAGTGACTTATCTATTTCACGACTAAAATTTTAAGTCTTCATGCAAACTTCATTTCCTTATTAAACTTTTAATAACAACAGACAAAACTCAGTACTTCCCAATAATGAAAACCAAATAAAAAATATTTCAAAGAATGAGTGGACCAAATATTTTTTCTAAAATTGGAAATGATACAAAACATGATGATCTTACTGGAAAGCAAAAATATTAATTCATATATCTTAATTAGAAAAATTGAACAAATTTCTTGAGCAAAACCAACTTGATTTTAACTAGTTTAATTTTTGTCAGACTTAATAATGCTGGTGAATCAGCAATATTATTGGTCCTGATCTGGTGGCTCAGTTTTACTCACTTTCCCATGACTGTAAAGTTACCTCTCTTTGATTTTTCTATAAATACTTTCATGGTAATTGTTTGGATGATCTCTTCACTATGGTGCCTAGACTCTTTGAATTAAGTCCAGTACTAGACTGGCATTGAGGTCTCATCGATTTACAGCTGTGCTGGCAAGATGTAACCATAAGTTCTATGCTAACAGTTTATTTTCTCACACTTTGCACTTGTGGAACTTCCTTCCGGCTCCAATTGTTCTAGCCAACTTTAAACTGCCAAAATTTAGATTCAATGTCAATTGCTATCTACTGTCCTCCTGATTACTCTTTCCTCTTCTCACTTATTATCAATGTTTCTGTTCCTAATTTTTCCACACCCTGTAGACACTAGTGTCTTAGTAGCTTTAATGCTTTGTATAGGGTGATGCCAATTAAAAAGAAAAAAGATGAATCTTTTCTTAGAAGCATTATAAAGAAATATAGAACTCCAGTCAACAAAAACAAGAAAATTAAATTATCTACTATAAAAAATTTTAAAACGGCTAACCTCATTGTCAACAATAATAACTCACCTACAAGATCCAAATTAGAGTGAACCAATATTATTTACAAATTCATATGTCTATTAAGCAAAGTGTTTCTGTTCAGGATGTGCATTGTGGTACAGTGGATATCGGCTCTGAACGAGAAACCGGGGCACCAAGTTCGAATTCCAGCTGAATCCATTGTATTCACTTATGCGCAAATACCCTTGGGAAAGGTATTAATCCGTCTCTTCCTTCCAGTTATGGGTTAAATAGCAGGACAGACTGGGTTCTATAGCCTTGGTCGGCAACCAGTCTACCGCAGAAAGCAATGGCAACCTACTGCGGGATAATCTTCTGCCCAGTCAGTCATGTCTCTTTCGAGACATGAACACCCAAGCGTGTATCACGTATGGCACCTAAACTGACTGACTGTTTCTGTTCAATTCATATTCATAAATGACTAGCAGTATAGCCCGGCGTTGATCGGGTGTAATGAAAGCTTTAAAACTAATCTATGGTCCTGGAGCTCAGACTCTTTGGACGTTGACACGAAAGACTAAAAAGAAATAGTTGTTTCCAGTTAAAGCGAAACCGTAGACTGAAAGAAAAATGAATGGATGTCATTCAAATTTTGATTTCCTGGTATCGATATCAAATAAGTTTTTTTCATCGTAAACTGAATTTTGAAGGCTAAATAAGTCCTCTGAATAAATGGTATCATGGCTGAGACTAAGAACTACAATTATAACTACTTAGAGCAAAACCCGAAGCAAAAACTAAAATAAAAGTGCTGAAAAAAATAGACATACAGGCAGATAAACAGACACACACACAAACATTTTGCCTTTTATATATATATATATATATATATATATATATATATATATATTTAAATTGTGTGTATTTTGGCAGCATTTTTTCATTAATGCAGGTTTCATTGAATAATATAGACAAGTTTTGTCTATTAATTTTGTGTAGGATCCGTTCATACCGTCTGATATACTTGATGGTGATATCATTAAAAGACAACAAAAAATCACAGTATTTGTTGAATTTTTTATCGGGTCTAAGCTTTCGGCTCACATAAGCCATTATCAAAGAGTAAACATTAACACACAGTAAACATAGAATCTTTATTGTTAATAGCTTAAATGTTCTATGTTTACTGTGTGTTAATGTTTACTCTTTGATAATGGCTTATGTGAGCCGAAAGCTTAGACCCGATAAAAAATTCAACAAATACTGTGATTTTTTGTTGTCTTTTAATGACATCACCATCAAGTATATCAGACGGTATGAACGGATCCTACACAAAATTAATAGACAAAACTTGTCTATATTATTCAATGAAACCTGCATTAATATATATATTTATATATATATATGTATATGTATATATATGTATATATATATTATCGATTTTCTACACTATTGTAAGAACTGCAATCTTGAAACTTCTGAATATCATTTCTTGTGTCTTTGTCTATGAGTGTATCAAATTTGATTATAATCGGACCATTCCTTCTATAACCGTTTTTTTTCGATTATCGATTTTCAATGTTTATCGGGGGTACCTGGACACAAAACCTGGCTAAGAACACTCGCAGACACTTATAGTACAACTGTGTAAATTTTCAAGAAAATCGGTTCAGCCATTTTGAAGTCTATAGGTAACGGATACACACACACACAGACACACACGCACAGACAAAGTTCCATTTATAAATAAGTTTAGATATGATACAACATGCCTACCAAGAAGACACATTACATCTCTCTGACCATAGTTCTATTAGGTCTCATTTGATTATATTATTTATATATATATATACAGGATGTATCAAAAATACTTTAACAAAGTTTGTGTGCAGGTTCCTCACACCAAAACTATATTATATTTAAAGATTCATATGGAGATCTATCAAAATCAGTCTACAGCATTCTTGTTGATAATAAAAATATAATAAAATCATCCATATATACGGGGTGTAGCAAAAATATATTTACAAACTTTGTGGGTGGGTTCCTCACACCAAAACAAAGTAGCCCTAGCATGTCATACGTCTCATAGTACTACATGGAGGATACTTCAAGAGCAGCTCCTATTTCCATATCACCTGCAGGTGGACCTGAAGGAGACTACCACCACCTTTAAATTTTTTTTTTCAATTTTTTTTTACTTTTTTCAGTACAGTCTTATCAGTTATCACTTAAAGTTTCCAATTATCAAAACACATTTGGAAAAATTTCAATATTTAAACAATTTTAGGTGGGGGCTCAGTTTCTCATACAACGTTATAGTAAATCAATTCTCCATTTTGAAACCACTCGTGTTGGGATTGCTTTGTTTTGGGTTTTTTTTGTATGAGTTGTTGCTCTTGTTTTTGTCTTTTTCACGTTTTCTTTAGTTCTTACGGTGGCATGTTCCTCGGAAAATCCAAAAACTTGGAATGGCTTTATTCAAAAATTTCGCAAAAGATTCAGTTGTTGAATATGCGCAAGCAAAAAGTTAATTGCACAGGACCGATTTACTATTTGTATGAAAAACTGAGCCCTCCCACCACCAAAACAAATTGTTTAAATGTTGAAATTTTAGAAATTTTTTTGTCAATCGGAAACTTTATGGTTTAATCGATAAGATTGCACTGAAAAATTTAAAAAAAAGTTGATAATCAACCAATTTACAGGTGGTGGTAATGTCGTACCGGCCAGTGGTTCCAAAATGAAGGATTGATTTACTATAACATTACATGAAAAACTGAGCCCCCCGCCACCCAATTTTTTAAATATTGAAATTTTTTTTGTCAGTCGGAAAGTTTAGGGTGTAATTGATAAGATTGCACTGAAAAAAGTAAACAATAATGAAAAACAACACATTTAAAGGTGGTGCTAGTCACCTTCAGGTCCGCCCATTTGCAACTTGTTCAGAGTCTTTCACTCTCTGATTACTCACCACAAGAGAACTTTTGCCGATGGTTTATTGCACAAACTGCTGATCTGTTGTTTGTCACTTCAGGCTTGCTTATGAATGAAGCAACATTTAGAAATGATGGAATAAAAAATTTGCACAATCATTTGTGGGCAGATCAGAATCCTCGCAGTACAATTGAGGCTTGACACCAACATCAGCATACGATTAACGTGTGGGCTGGAATTGTATGTGACTGTCTGTTAGGTTCATATGTTCTTCTTGCACATCTTACAGGGGCAGTCTACAGGGACTTTATTTTATGCACACTTCCAGAGGAGCTAGAGAATGTATTTCTGTCAATCCAAAGATGCATGTGGTTCATGCATGATTGGGCTCCAGCACATTTTAACCACATTGCTCATGATGCACTGGCTGACATCTACTATGAAAGATGGATATTTTGGCCAGTATGTTCTCCTGGACTCAATTCTTTAGATTTTTATCTGTGGGGCCACCTAAAAAAATTGGTTTATACAGAAGATATTAATAATGCAGAGAAACATCATAGATACATCATAGAGGCATGTGAAACCATTCAACATTGTGTTGGAGTATCTGAAAGGGTTCACCAGTCTGACTGGTGTGTGCATGTGTAGAAGCAAGCAAAGGACATTTTGAACATTTGTTGAGGTACAATTAGGGGTTTTTGAATATATGTTTATATGAACATTTTACCTTGTTTTAATGTGAGGAACCTGCACACAAACTTTGTTAAAGTATTTTTGTTATACCCTGTATATATAGTCATCCGCAGACAGATCTGTTTCGCTGTATCACAGCTCATCAGTACGGTTAGACTCCGATTGCTTTTAACTGAGGATTGAAACCCAACCGAATTGGCATCAGTCGGCGATTCTACCTCTGGGCTATGGGTGCTCGGTAGAAGAAGGCAGACTTTTTAGCATATATGTTATCATTGTGTGTGTGTGTATCATGTGAAGAGGTACTGCGCTTAATGTGCCAAAACTTTGTTAATGCACAGTGCTCAGCTAAAGATTGCAACGTGCATGGATCACTTGATGTGTACATATGTTATATATATATATATATATATATATATATATATATATATATCCTCTCTAGTGTCCTCAGATTGATACCAAAACACTCTAAAATTTTCATATTGGAGCATCCAACTTGAAACAGCAACTGTTTCCAAATTTCAGGTGGAGGGAATTCTATCATGATGCTCTTTTACTCACTGACAGTGCTCAACTTACCCTATTATACTGTGCAGTTGTCAGAATCAAAAACAATCAGTGCACATGCACAATATTAAAGATATAAAATGGTGACAATTTATCCATTGCACCCTATATATAAATATATGCCGATATATATAGATATGTGTGTGTATGTTTATATATATATATATATATAAACACACACACACACACACACACACACATATATATATATATATTTACATGTGTACAAAGTCTCTTTAATTGGGAAGATTCAAACAGCTCTGATGAGTGAGAAATCATAATGGTGTCTTTATGAAACATTGAAGTTGGCATGAGTCTGCTCAGTTAAAGAGACAAACTCTTTAACTCTTTGTGCTTATTGATGCTCTATCTCTACCCTGATATGGAGCACTTTACGATAAAAAGTCCTTCTTGCCAAAATACATTTTATCATTAAACCACTGAGAATACAACAACCTTGGTGCTAAACATTATCCCAATCAAATCCAATATATATATATATACACATTGGGATTAAATCAAAGTAATCTCCCTTGATACATAAGCATAAAACATAGAGCATATACCCTCTGCCCTAAATATATTCTCAATCAGCATTTGAGTTTTTGCTTTTTAATTTTAATTCTAAGTTTTAGTTTAAATTAAATTAAAATATCATTCCAGAATTATATTATATAACTATGTTAATATCCCGATAACCAGAAATTTAAAACCCTGAAGAGTCTGTGAATAATATACACCTGATGGTTGCATAGTGCATGAAACTCCAAGTCATGCTATCGATGTATGATAATATGCATATTTACTAATATATACTTAATACCTCTGTTATATTACACTGAACATTGTTTTATTAACACTAATAATATATATATATATATATGCGTATACATATATGCATATGTATATTTATTTTGTATTCCTATATTCATATATACAGTACTGTGCAAAAATATTAGGACAAGAACTATTTTATCTTTTATGAGGCATATTGACAGAAAATAAACAATTTAATTAAAGTAATTTTATTTGATTGACTCAACAAATGCTTTAACAAGAAAAAAATACTTGTTACAAAGTAAATTTAATATTTAGTATAATAACCTTTTGCTTTGATCACAGCCTTCATTCTATCAGGCATTGACATCACAAGCTTCTTCAATGTATCTAATGGTATCTCCTGCCAAGCAGCTTGTATTTGTTCCCAAAGTGTGTTTTGCAAAGTAACATTAGATTTATCAATTTTTTATCCATAATATCCCATAGATGTTCAATAGAGGAATTTCAAAATAACTTGTTTAATAGAAAATAGGAGAAATTAAATATAACTTCTTTTTAATACATTTCTTTTAGACCTAGTTTTAAATAATCAATATCTATTAGCAATTTACTTGGATTTTCACCCTGTATTTGAATTTCAGTGAGGTTTTTAGGAAAATCACCCCTGTCCTAATACTTTTGCACACTACCAGTAGTGTGCAAAAGTGTTAGGACAGGGGTGATTTTAAACTTTATTTTGATGCCTCATAAAAGATAAAATAGTTCTTGTCCTAATAATTTTGCACAGCACTGTATATACACACTTGTGCAAATTAATTGAAACAGTAGCTTAGTTCATTTTCTTTCACTATTTGGTAAGTTTTAGACCCACTGGAGTGACAGGGTATAATCGATTTCTATTTTTTTTCCTCAGATTAGGTCATTTGTGGTGGTCTGCAGTAATATGATTCTGTTTTTGGGGTGTATGATGAAATTTGTTTGGATTTGAAAAATATTGCGTCATCTGCAATTGCATTAGATTTTATCATGCCCTGTTGCTATTGTCTCGACTGTTGATTAGTTGTCCTACAGCCAATGTCTGTGATGAACCTTACTCTAAGGAAGTGTACAAACCACTGGCAAGCTTCTTTTTCCTTTTTGTATACGATAATATTTAAAAATGTCTTAACAAACACCCATATATGAAGAGGTGTGAAAAATATCTCAGCCCAACTAAGAAAGGATCCAAAAATAGATTTTGTTAAAATTTGTTCACATATTGGGAAGAAGATTAGGCTGAGGACTTTTCTTGTTTGTTAAATTTAGGGCATCTCGGTGTGGTGTAATGGTTAGCAAGCTCATCTTGCTAGAATCATTATAACTGAGTAGTGAGTTCGATCCTCACTGAGTACCCCCTATTTTTGGCCGTGTGTCACATCTAAGCTATGCTTAGAAAATCACCTTCCTCTGGGTTTAGGGGTTGGGTGCAGGGCTAACGACCCAGCCCCATAAAAAACAGTTTGTTACGGAAACAGCAAAAAAGCTGCCCTACACACCATCGGGTGTAATGGAAACATTTATTTCTTATTTTTTTGTTAAATTTGTTTCTTTTTTTTGGGGTCTGGATTTCTCTTGCTTATTAGGATTAAATTTAATAAAATAACAAAAATGCAGAACAAATTAGAATAATAATTTTCTGATGAACAATTTCAAATCATTGCTAATCTATTTTTAATAATCATCATTTGATTTATTAACTAATTTCTGTATTGAACCACTTCAGCTTTAAAAATGAGTTTTTATTTAGTTTTGAGTTTTTAACAAAAATTGTTCAAGAAAAATAATCCTGAAGAAATCTCAGAAGAAAATGATTAAAGCTTTAAATAAGGTTAACAGTAATCTTATTAAAGTCGAAACATTTGTGTGTTAATTTCTCTAGTACTATTAAATATATTATCAGCTTGTTTTGTTTCTTTAATGCAATATTAATTGGTCATTTAAAGCCAAAGTTTAATTTTCTTGTACAGCTACAATCTCCAGGTGTTTAAATGTAGGGTCAATAGACACCTCCTATCACACTAACTTCCAATTATTCTCAGAACACTCTCATCTACCCAACCCTCATTCTCGGTATCCTTACCCGCCTATCACCCACCCTCTGACATTTCCTATATTTAACCATTCTCGGTATCCCTACCCGCCTATCACCCACCCTCTGACATTTCCTATATTTAATCATCCTTTCTCCACTCTATGTAGCCCCCTGTGCAGTAGTGGCAGTGACATACCTTGCTTGGGGTGAAACGCTTATAAAAAATTAAAAAAAATAAAATAAAATAAAAAATATGATATATGTTATTCTGCTCTCACAATTGAATACATTTTATGTAATTCTTAAAAGAAACAGGTTACAGAGAAAATAACTTTATGAAATAAATGTTAAATTGGAAAGATAGAATGTATTTGGATATGGTTCAATGATTTTCTCCTTCAGGTTTTGTATGGTAAATGAAAAATTATTGCACTTTCTAATATGGCTAGTTTTGATTGATTATGCTGTATAAATTGTTTTAAAAAAAAATTTAAAACATGATTTTAAATAATTGCAGGTTCAGTATTATTTGTATAAAGTAAATAATTTGGTATTGTAAAATTATCTCGGGGCCAATTATTTAGATAACATGTATAGATTGTTGCTTTTGGGTCATAAATGTGCAATCCTCGCTTTCCAGCCTTGATAAAATTCAGAATCATTTATGCTGCCTTGTGGGTGATAAACTACTTTCTGCCCTACAACCCCTTTTCTACAGAAAAAATGTTTCTTACCTCTTTCTGCTCTATGACTATTTTGATGACAGATAAGTTACATTCTTTAGTTTCACTACAAAGGCCTGCCATACCACTTAGACAGGGTCAGTTCATCCTTCATTTTACGTAGGTAAGAAGAAAGTTTGCTAGACATGTTATTTTGTGGTACAGCCTCTCAAAAGGATGCTTTCCTGATCACTATGATCTTAATGTTTTTAAATATTGAGTCAACTGCTATCTATTCTACATATTATCATTATATGAACTTCTTACTTCCTCTTGTAACAACCTAATTCAGTAATTATCTACCTTGAATGGCTCTTTAATCATGTATTCAGGGAACAACAGTATTTTTTTTTTTTAATCGTATCAGCCCGAGCAAGGTGTTAATGCCACTGATGTGCAGGGGGGTACATAAGAGTAAAAAAATTAGATTGGAAGAGAGTAAAGAGAGAGAGACAAACCAGTTAAGAAGGGGAATACGGGTGTGATGACAGTTGCAAAGGTGGAAAGAAAGGAAAAGATATACAGGGTGGTGTACTAGAGTCAAGTGGTTAAGAGATGGGTATTGACATTGCATTTAAATTCCTGGAGGTTGTAGCCATCAGAAAAGCAAGAATATGGATGCAAGTTCCACAGGCAGAAAGTGCAAGAAAAGAAGCTGCAGGAGTAGAATTGTCTGCATTTGGTCGATCTAATTGTGAATGAGTGTGACCCAGTTGCCAGTCTGGTTGCATGAGTAAACACCTGTTGCAGGGGCACCAGTGACTTAAGTTCATTAGAGCAGAAGCCATGAAAATATTCATAGAAAAGACAGAGGGAAGCCACATCTCATCGGTGGGAAAGTGGCTGGAGTCGAGCTGCCAAGTCAGTACCTATCACATTACTGATTCTCCTTTGGAGCCTGTCAAGAACACTGAGATGAACAGTGGGTGAGCCTGACCATGTATGACAGCAGCACACCAGGCATGGACGGATGGTTAAAAAATATCTCACCATCATGAATTATTACTTCCAAATCAACCAAATTATTTTTTATAACTTTGAATATTATAGGTTTTAGTAAATTTTTACAAAACTTGCACAAAGATGACACAAGGCTTGCAGCCAAAGAGCATTTGGATTGAATAACCATAAATTCAAGATACTTGAAGCTATAAATTCCACATGAATTTTGTTAACTCAGTTTAATTTTGACTGAATTTCATCTGGTTAATTATTTGAAAAAATCTAATCTCACCTCAGGCATACAACTCTAAATATATATACACATATATATTTTTACAATCCCTGAGTTAATTCAGATATATTAGGTTAAGCAATATGCCCATAAAAGTAGGTATAAAGATGAAGTAATTGTAAGTAATTAGGTTTAATGGCCCTCATCAATAAATGAAACTGATAGATAATTAGAGAGGCAAAGTGTTTAAACCACACTCTTCTGCTGATGCAATTTAAACATTTGTTTTTGAATATCTACAAAAAAAATTTAATTTTCATTATTTGCTGTAAAACTGATATCCTCATCTTTGCTGATATCATAACAAATTTTCAGTCATTGTGTACTCTGTCCTTCTTCAGGTGTCTGCTGATCTGAATAACTTTCATGAAGTTTTGAACTAAACCCTTTATTTAATCAATGGGGTAGAATCCTCTCATTTCTTTTCCATTCACTGCCCATGTCAAGGGATTTCTCATCATTTTTTTTTTTTGTGGGTAAGGGATAATGTTGTGGAAAAAGAACAATCTACCTCGTAGATTAAATAGAGGCTTCTGATCAAGATTCGTTCAAGGTTACCTGGATTGATAGACATTTGAAGAAGATCAGAGGGCATAACAGCTGAAATGTTATGATAATGACAACAAAGATGAGGACATTAGTCCAATAGTAAAAAATGTACATAACAATAACTCCTAATTCTAGAAATTCAGACAGACAGAAGTTTTATAAATAAAAAATATAAATAATCCCCACATAAACATGAATTAACCTTAAATTTTTTTTCACCAAAGCATTGATCAATTTTATTTGAAACTGACCCTGTTGAGAACCCTGGATCCACCCTTATTGAGCCAAACATAGTTTATGATCATGTCTTGCTGTCATGTTTTTATAAAAAGCAGAAAACTAATCATTTTTCAGTGAACAAATGCACAATTAAAAATTACTGCTATAAAAAAAAAACAAAAAAAACTGTCATCCAAATTCCATCTTCTTGCTTCTTTGCTAGCTTAAATCACCAAATGTTTAAATGTAACATCAATTGCCATCTTCTATCACTTTGATTCCCATCCATCTTTTATTCTTTCTTTGACATTCCCCATACCTTGTTTTTTTCTCTCACTGTAACCCCCCCTGCACACCAATTGCAATCCTGTGTTGCCTGTGGTGAAATAATTTATATATATATATATATATATATATATATGATGTAGAATACTTGGTATAGAAGTCAGGTAAATTTCGATAGAGACAAACTCAAAAGAACTCAATGTTAAATTAATTTATTTAATTTAACAGAGTAATATAATTTAGAAAAAATTTTAGATATTCTACAATTTCATGAGTAATACATATTTCGTAGGCAAACCTTGCTGCTCGTCTGGGTCTGGGTCTGACGAACAGCAAGGTTTTCCTGCAAAATACGTATTACTCATGAAATTGTAGAATATCTAAAATTTTTTCTAGAGTATATATATATAAAAAGATTGTTATCCAAAATATACCTCATTACAAGTAATTCTAAAAACAATAACAATCTTTGATAACCTCTGTTTATTAACCAAAATATGAAGTAAATTTTATATTTTCATAATTATATCCAAATTCTTAAACATTATAACACAATAAGGAACAGGATTCCGGAAGACAGAGATGGTGATTGATGTTGCATTTAAAGGGAAGGAAGGAACTGGAAGAGAATTCTACAGGTGAGATATGTGAGCAAAGAAGTTGTTAGAAAAGAAGTTGCATCTAGCTCATTCAACAGTAAAACAGTGAGACCTAATTGCCAATTGAGTCAGTCAGTTAGTTAGTTAAGTGCCATACGTGATACACGCTTGGGCAATCATATCTCAAAAGTGACATGACTGACTGAACAGAAGATTATCCGCAGTAGGTTGCCATTGCTTTCTGCGGTAGACTGGTTGCCGACCAAGGCTATAGAACCCAATCTGTCCTGCTATTTAACCTATAACTGGAAGGAACAGACAGATTAATACCTTTCCCAAGGATATTTGTGCGTAAGTGAATACAATGGATTCAACTGGAATTCGAACTTGGATCCCCAGCTTCTACGTTCCAAGCCGATATCCACTGGACCACAACGTACATCTCTGTCCGCCTCCGCCAATTGAGTAGTATGCTTAAATTCATGCTGTCAAGACACTATAAGGAAAACAGCTCTTTAGAACAATTTCCATGAAAATATTTGTGGAAGTTACATCATGTTGGTAGAAAATTGATTGAATTTTCTTTTGAATATTTTTAAGAATCTTGAGTTATGTAGTAGAAGCACCAGACCGGATATTCCAGCAGTATTCAATATGCAGGCGAATGGTAGATTTATAAATGTGCAAGAGGGATTCCGATGAGAAGAATTGTCTGTCACAACACAGAAAACCAATTTTCCTCAAGTAGACTTAGCAATTGATTCAATATAATCTCTCCACTTTATGTCTGAGGAAAGCGTGAATTCAAGACAATACAAAGTTTGGCTCACCTGGGGTTTATCATCAGCCATGCTGATGGCAGGCAGAAATGTTTCTCTGTGGTGATTAAATGAAAGAAGTTTTGTTTTAGAGGCATTAAAACTTACAAGCCATTCCTTGCCCTAGTTAACCAATAGTTAGAGGTCCTTTACAAGAGCACTTGCCTATTCTATTTTTTTGGATGTTTAACTTGACTTAAATGCAATATTTAAATGTAATACACAGAAACATTAAATGCTGACAGATTGATGGCTATTTATCTAAAAATTCTAAGAAACAATAACCAGAAATACTTACAGATATTCTTCATGCTAGGCACTATCATATTTGGAGAAGAGTAACTGTAACCAAGAATCGGTGAAGGGGCTCGCCGCAACTTTGGGCTAGATGTTGGAGATCGGGCGACAGAGCCTCTGGGAGACTGCATATGCCTAGGGGAGGCTGAAAAAACAGGTGTCTTAATTGGTGATGATGTAATCTTGGATGCGAAAGATTTTGTGGGACTTTCAACTGATGAAGAAATGGAATCCAGGCTGTGCAGACTGCTTGTGGCCTTCACGGGGGTTGAGGGTCTTGTGTAAAAGTCTACTTGTTTCATTGGCAAACTCTTGCGAGGGCTACTCACAGGGGATGAGATGGGGGTACCTGTTTTGACAGGAGTGGAGGGCCTGGATAACCGTGAGTCTCCCACATTGATTGGCACAAATTTTCTCGGACTTGTGATGGGTGATGATGAAGAGCTGGCTGTCTGATTCAGCAGTCCATCAACCATGGACTTGCTTGGCACAAAAGTTTTTGAGGAGCTGACCGGTGAGGACATGGGACTGACTTTCATTGACTTAGGCGTTAGAGTGTCTGTACTAGGGGTGGAACTGAGGGCAGCCTGTGTGAGTCCATCACATAGTGTCTCTGAAGATGAAGCCAATACTGGAGTCGATGAAGGGGCAAGCAGTTTTCCGTTCTTCCCATTGTCTAAGTCATCAGAGTCTTTTAGAGCACTGGGGTAGTTTTCCATCACAGCTTTTGACTCTTTTAGGAAGACATCATCATTGGTGGTGATAATTGGTATTTCGTGATCATAGAGAGTCTCACAGGAAGCTATTGGTGCAAGCTTTGGCCGAGACGGCTTCAGGTAGGAAGATATTTCAGACTGACTCTCTTCACTCTCTGTTGATTCTCCTCCATGATCTAAAAAAAAAAACAACATAAAAAACAGATGTGGTTTGTAAATTGAGAGTCATTAAAGGATACAAACAGCATAACATATAACATGAGAATGAACGAAGATTAAAACAAGGCTAAATTGTTGGAAAATCATAACAATTAGTAAATCTGTGGAAAGTTCATTTTTTTATTTTAAAACATTAATATTTTCCAATTTAATTTCCCACATTCAGTATTTTGATCAAGTAAGCACAAAAATGTAAACACTTGAAAGTGTTTTAACAGAGAACAGAGTGTGACTAAAAAAATCTAAAATGCATTGGGATAGTGAAATTGCTTTTTAAAGGCTAAGCATAGTATTAAGAAACAGGAAAATTCCATTACAAAGAAAAGAGTATGAAACTGTTACATAAAATTGGCCCTGCTATCTAGAAGTGAATATTGGACAATCTCCTCACAAATGAAGAAGAGACTTGAAACAACAGAAATGTGGTTCTACAGAAGGATGTTGAGAATATCATAGACTGAACACGTTAGTAACAAAAAGTGTTGGAGAAAATAAAAACAAAAAAAGCACTTAAACTTAACATCAGACTGAGATAGTTTAAATTTCTAGAGCACATAATGAGAAAAAAGCGTTTAGAAAATTTGACACTCACAAGGCATACTGAAGACACAAGGGACAGACGAAAACAGTGCATAACCTACCTAAGAAGGTTGACAGTACAGGTTTTTCAAGTGAAAGCAAAAAGATAAAATTTACTGAGGGTTACAAAGGACAGGAGATTGTGGTGTAGACATGATTGCCAATGTTCTGAACTAACATGATACATAAAAAAAAGTACAGATTTGGAGAAATGGCTCAAATTGGAAAATGTTTAGCTCCCTACTAATGCTATAAATAAATAGATAGATATAATAATATGGCCATAGGAATCAAGACATTCTAATGTCCACACTCTTCAGTTTTCCATGTCTTTGGTATTAATTTTCAACGAATCCATGTTTTACTCTTACATCTGCTTGATCATTTCCCTTTGGTTCTTGTGCTCCTTGGTATTTTTTCTATCGTTCTACATTTTCTATGATGACAGGCATTCTTGTGGTTTCTGTAAAATGACATCACCACACTACAATATAAAGATGCCTACACTGACAAATATGTAAGTTTTTCCATCACAACATTTCGAAAACTTATAATATATATATATATATATATATATATATATATTTTTAATCGTATCACCCCGAGCAAGGCGGTAACGCCACTGATGTGCAAGAGGCTACATAATAGTGAAAAGATTGGAAAAGAAAGCCAGAAACCACATCCTAAACAGGGAACAAGGGATGAGCCTCTTAACCTGTTCAATAGACGTGATATATATATTGTTTAATTACTTAGTTTTTGGTCATAATATAATTAGACCAGTGCACACATTTGTATCAAAATTGTTCAATAAAATCATATTGTAGAACTTTTGAATATTTTTCATTTGTAAATAAGTTATTATGCGGCCTTGGTTTCTATCATGAGTGGTGTCTTCAGGCAATTTGCAAATTGCTTGAAGACACCACTCATGGTAGAAACCTAGGTCATGTAATAACTCGTTTACAAATAATATATATATATATACACTACCAGCCATAATTATTAGGCCACCTCAGTGTTTGAAAATAATGATGTATTTCATACTATCTTTAGTATTTATTGCCAAGTGAATAATTGTAAATGAAAATAGAATGGTTCTTTTGTTAATATTGCACAATAACATGTGCATCAAATGAATTTATAAATATTTAATAATTACCTATATTGCAGTTTCATTAATAAAAGAATGAAAAAATTTAGGGTGATTCGAATGAGTTCATCTTTGCTTCCTTAGATGGTAAAATTTTGCAAAGTAATAATAACAAAAGAACCATTCTATTTTCATTTGGTAATAAATATTAAAAATAGTATGAAATACATTATTTCTTTTAAAAAACTGGGGTGGCCTAATAATTATGGCTGGTCTTATATATATATACACACACACACACAAACACACACACACAAACACACACACACAAACACATGCACACACATATACACATAAATATATATATTTATTTGTTTATTGTTGCAACTATCTGAATGTTTTAATTTATTCTGTTTGTGTTTATGAAGATAATTTCTTATTTTGAATGTCTTATCAAAAACTTACTTTTTTCTCCTTTAATTCAAATGTTGATGATTTTAGGGTTTTGTATGCACAGAGAGGAAATAATGATGAGAGGTTTTCATCAATTTATGTGAATATTGAAGAATAACCTTTTCTTCAAAGCAATTTTTAAGAAAGCTTTTTTCTGTTTCTGTAGGAATGTGAAGATATTAATAGAAATATATGTGGATGTTTTGTTTCCTATATCAACAATGTGTTAAAAAATTGAGCATATATATATAGTATATTGAGGCAGCAGATAATTTTCTAAACATATACTGTTAAATATACGAGACAATGAATGTCTATTATGTTTAATCATGAGCCATTCTAAACATCATATATTGGCTTTAATTTCAGGTGAAAATAAAGATAAAAAATTCTCCAACACCCAACGCTGATGGTATATGTTTTTATGTTAACATCCTTGTAACCTCTCTGAGGATGGCTCATGTGAGCCGAAAGCTTAAAACAAAGTTAATAAAAAATTATCCGAATGTTGGAAAATTCTTGTTTTTATTTTCACCTGAAATTAAAGCCAAAATATGATGCTTAGAACAGCTCATGATTAAACATAATAGACATTCATTGTCTCTTATATTTAACAATGTGTGTGTGTGTGTGTGTGTGTGTGTGTGTGTATATGCATGCACACACACACACACATCTATGATAAAAAAATATAGTTTTAAGGTATGTTATATTTATGATTAAAGGTATTCAATATCCAGGATAGACTGTAAGAGTGAACAGCAGAATCAACATTGATGGGTGACAGTCTAGTTTCTTGTATTATTCTAAAGTTGTTTTAAGTTGTGCTTTTTTTATAGGTCTGACATGCATAAATGTGTATACAAAATACACCCAAAATATCATGAACTTTAAGAAAAACTGAACCAGCCTGCAAAAATAACTCTACAAAGTGTAATTTTTTGTATGAGAAAATAGATATAATCAACTTCTCAGACCAACACAAATCCTTAAATAAAAGATTGAAACTTATCTTAAAATGCTAGCACAAAAACAAATTTTTACTGTTACATAAAAATTGTAAACTAAAAATGATTATCTTGCAAAACGTCACCTAGAAAAATGCATATATTTACATAATGCAGGTAATGATATATTCTTTAAACAAAACTAACAAATAATGTACCTCCCATAAAAATAGATTAAAAAAATACAAAAAACAGATAAATAAAACTAAGTATACAAAACAATAAATAAAATAAATAGATAATAGAAATAAATAATAAACAAATTACCAAACTGTTTTAGTAGACGTATAAGAATAAATAAATGTAATAATAAAAATCAAAAGCAAATAATTAAGGAATAAATAAAAATAACCTAAAGTAATCAATAATAAATAAACAAGGAATTAAAAGTTAACAAACAACCCTATCAGTCAGTCAGTTAAGTGCCATATGTAATACATGCTTGGGTGATCATGTCTCGAAAGTGACATGACTGACTGGGCAGAAGATTATCCAGCAGTAGGTTGCCATTTCTTTCTGTGGTAGACTGGTTGCCAACCAAGGCTATAGAACTAAATCTGTCCTATTACTGAACCCATAACTGGAGGAAAAAGACGAATTAATATCTTTCCCAGGGGTATTTGTGAATGCAATGAGTTCAAGTGGAATTTAAACTTGGCTCCCCAGTTTCTTGTTCCGAGCTGATATCCACTGCACCACAGTGCACATCCTATCCAAACAACCCTATACAATAGATATAAAATAAATGCATTCTGGCCTATAATTATTTCTACTCAATAGCCTTTAATCATTCTCACCTATCTAATAACCATTAGGATAACATGAGAAACAAAATATCTGACCTATCAATATGCTATTGACTAGTATATATAAATAGTCAAGCTAATATCCAACACCAAAAGTTTCATGTTAGCATTAAACAAACTGTTGCAACTCAGAGTTGACCTCATTGTCCACTCATATAATTACATATATTCTATTTCAAATACTGAGTACTATCACCCATAAATATACCATTCATTTAAAACTATATATTTATATATATAAAATGATTTGTTTGAACATTATTTTTGATTGATACTCGTATTTAAGTAGATATTCTGTTTTTAATCAAACAGTATTATATATTTATATCAACCGGCCTGATTATTTATGATAAATTTTTGTCATGAAAATATGTCATTCGGCAGGATTCTAGCGTCTAGGCATCGTTCATTCAGTAATGAATTAGAGCATTCTAATTCCATGGTATATCACACACTAAAAGTCTGCCCTCTTCTACTGAGTGCCCATAGCTCAGAGGTAGAATCGCCAACTGACACCAGATTGGTTGGGTTTCAATCTTGGGTAAAAGCAATCAGATGTCTAATCGTACTGATGAGCTGTGATACAGCGAAACAGATCTGTCTGCAGATATATATATATATATATATATATATATATATATATATGTATGTATGTATGTATGTATGTATTAATTGATTCCACCCCAAGCAAGGCAGTAAAGCCACTAAGACACAAAGGTTTACTGAGCATGGAAGAATTTAGGAACAGAAACATTACTAATGAATAGGAAGAGAAAAGAGTAATCATGAGGAGAGTAAATAGTGATTGACATTTCATTTAAATTTTTGGAGATTAAAGTTGGCTGGAAAGCACAGAGCTGTAAGAGAGTTTCACAAGTGAAAAGTGCAAGAAAAAAAAAACTGTTATCATTGAATTTATGACTTCATCTAACCAACTCAACTATAAACTGATGAGATCTCATTGCCAGTTAAATGCTGCATTTAAGTTTAAGAAGTTTATGTACCATAGCAAAAATCTCCCCCAAATAATTACCGTGAAGCACCAGACCATATGTGGCAGCAATATTCTAAGTATGGGTGAATGGTAGACTTATAGATATGTACAGTAGATTTTAGAGAGAAAAATTGTCTTGCACAACACAGTGAACCAAATTTCATAGCAGCTGACCTTGCAATGTAGTCTTTCCACTTCATGTCAGCTAACAATGTTAGCCTGAGTATTTTCAATGGGTCACTTTACTGGAGATTAACACGGCTGATGGAAGTCAGAGAGGTGTCTCTCATATGATTAATAGAGAGAAGTTTAGTTTTGGAGATATTAAAATTAACAAACCTTCTTTTGCTCAATTAACAACAGAGTTGAGTTTTTGTTTTTTGACATCAGCTGCCATTTTGACCTTATCAAAATGATCAGCCTTACTATTGAGGCAGGTGTAAATGGTTGTGTTGTCAGCACAGATACCACGTTGAGATCTGACGTCATCATGAAGGATGTTAATGAAAATTAAAAACAAAGTAGGACCCAGGATAGAGCCCTGGAAGACACCTGCATATATATCTATATATATATATATATATGGAAAGATGTATGACAAAGTGGAAAAAGTTTTTGTGTGACACATTTTGTCCCTTAGGACTTCATCAAACTAGGTTTGTTTACATTGATGTGACTACACATGTGCATGAACAAGAGATGCTTGGAAATTTAAATTTAGAAAAAAATATTTTAATGTGTTTTGGGTATATAATCAAAAAATACATAAAAATGTTACATAATATCAGTCTCCCTCTATGTCCATGAATGCAGGATAATCTCATCACAGATGAAGAGGAGACTTGAAGCAACAGAAATGTGGTTCTACTGAAGGATGCTGAGAATACCATGGACAAAACATGTAAGCAATGACAAAGTTTTAAAGAAAATAGAAGCAAAAACTTTTTAAAAATTTAACATTTTAAAGCATAACATCAGAAAGAGATGGTTGAAATTTTTAGGGCACAAATGAGGAAAGAGGGATTGTAAAATTTGATACTCAATGGATAAATTGAAGGCAAGAATGACAGAGGATAACAATGCAAAACCTACCTGGTGAACTTGTGTAAATGGGTGGCAGAATATGGTTTAAGAGAGATAACAAAAAAACAAAATTTATTAAGCGCAACAAAAAACATGAAACTGTGGAAATCACCAATGTCCTGAGGAGACACATCACATAAAAGAACATAAGTTACTTTATTTTTCTCATCTAAGATTTGAGAGTTACAGGCAAAGTCCACAAAGAGTAAAATGGCTTGGACTAAAGTAGTAACAACAAAACAGATGATTGTGTAGTGAGTACAAACTAATAATAACTCCCTTTACCCACTCCCTTTAAGTTTGGGGGGGGGGACTGAGAAAAAAGACAAAAATAAATTCACAAGCCAGTGTGAAATTTTTTTGGACCAATGCAAACTTTGACTTCACAGAGATTAGCCTGTGAACTGAGAAAAAGATGAAAACAAATTTTGCAAGCCTATGAGAAATTTTCTTTGGACCAATGAAAACCTTGGCCACTGAGCCTAGAAAAGAAAAGAAAAGAGAAGAAAAGAAAAGAAAATCGCAAGCCTTTGTGAAATTCCTTTTGATATAAAATAAGGAACAAAATTGAATCAACAAGAGAAGAGAGTCTGAAGTCATGTAAAAAGTTTTCTTTTGGCTCACGGTTCAGTGTCTAGCATTCAGAATTTTGCTAGTGTCAAATTACTCTCATTATATAATCCTCCATAACCAAGCACTTGGCACTTCAAAGAACTTCATTTCAACAATCCAAGAAAGCTAAGTATTCCAAACTATCTCTCTTCATCTACTTTTGAATGTCTGAAACTGTATAATCATTCTGTTAGCAATGTAGTCTCTTGCCTTTGTCTTAAGCATTCTTAATATTATTTTGTCTCAGATCATTTAATTTGTTGTACGAGGGTCATTCAATAAATAAGGTTAATTTTTCAGTATAAGGACTTCTAATACAGATAGAAGCTTACTTTTTTTTAAATGTAGTCTCCCAGCAGTGTCACACACTTTTCCCATCTGTGCACAAGCTTTCATATTCCCTCAGCATAAAAATCTTTGGACTGATGTCTCAGCCAATCGCTCACAGCACTTTTGACTTCATCGTCATTTTCAAACTTCATGCCTCTCGTAAATGCTTTCAACGGACCAAACAGGTGAAAGTTTGAAGGGGCAAGATCTGGGCTGTAAGGGGGATGAGGGAGCAGTTCCCAGCCCAGCTCGTTGATGGTCTGCATCATTTGGGCCGCTGTGTGAGGCCTTCAAGTAGGCAAAGTCATCATGGACAATTTTGTGTGCTGTCCTAACAGATAGGCTCAAAGTCCTTGCATTGTCATCCACTGTCACCCTTCTTTCAGACTGAATGAGATCATTGACTGGTTTGATCACCTCAGAAGACCTCACTTCTGTAGGCCTTGCAGGCCTGTCTTCATCCTCAATCCTTCTTTAAACAATTTAGCTCAATTGTAGACATTTTTTTGCTGAAACATGTGGCACCATACACAGTTGACATTCTCCTATGAATTTCAACTGGTTTGCACCCTTCAGCAACCAAAAACTTGATAACTGACCTCTGTTCAATGCTGGAGCATGCTTCTTGGTCAGCCATCTTTGTTAATTTCCAAAACTCTCAAAGTTACTTTTCAATGTGCAAAAAAAATTAAATATCTTTAAAAAAAGAAGTAAAGGAAAAAAATTTAAAAAAAGTAAGCTTCACCTTATTTATTGAATGACCCTCGTAGAAGTCCTAATACTGAAAAATTCACCTTATTTATTAAATGACCCTCGTAGAAGTCCTTATACTGAAACATTCACCTTATTTATTTAATGACCCTCATATGAACATTTCTTCTTGATGACAATTCATTGGAACTATAGACTTTAAAAATTTTTTATTTATTTTCCTGAAACGTACAACTGACACACTGCCAAGCACGTCAATTTGCAAATAAATTTCTTATTATGTTTTGTTAAAATTACCAGTGTGTTTCCTTGTCATTATCCTCTATCATTAATCTTCTTGGCATGGATAAATCAATTGTTCATTTTAACCGCTAAGCCCCATACCACTATAAATGCATGAAAATAGTTATAGCGAGAAAAAAGAAGCATTATGGACAAATAAAGAGATGGAGAAGAAAAGAGAATTTAAAATATTGTTTAGGAAAAAGGAGATATATTTTGCTTGTTGTGTGAATATAAAATACAGCTGAGAAACACAGAATATAAAAGAAAACAGATAGAAAACTGAGGTGCCAAGCAGGTTTTACTATTTATTCCATTAAATTTTATAAATTCATTTCTTGTTGCACAAATCTTATTCTTTTATCAGTAAATTTCTGGTACCCATAATGAGAAAAGAAGGCCTAGAAAATTTGGCTCTTACAGGACATATTGATGACAAAGGGAACAGTGAGATACACTAATTAACTGTTGTGGGATCTCCCCTTTTTGTATATGATAATGGACTTGACCGAGTATATATATATACTCTTGCCATAGAGAAAACATTAGCTGCCATAGAGTAGAGAGTATTCGTAGAGATTCGGTAGAGTTTTCAGAGAGTACCGTAACTGATATGTAAGTTACCGAGAGATACCGAAGTTACCCAGAGATTACCGCATCAGAAGTCAGACTAGCTCTGAGCTGCACTCAGCTAGAATAATCTACACAGATATACTATTTATAATGGCTTCACTTCAAGACTTGTATATATTTATTTCTTACTAATAGTATTCCTGGATTTACTAACCTGCGTTCAAGTTTGTATGTTATGTTCAATATAACCTACTTTTCTATCTCCATACAAGTTTTTGTTGTTCATTATTTTGTGCAGTTCCTCACCTGGAATCCACAACATTAGCCTACCCAATAAGCTTGTGTAAATGGATGGCAGGGACAGTGTAATATAGCAATCTGGCCCCACCCGAGGAAGTGATGCAATCGATGGTGTTTCCCGTCGGTGAAGGGGTCGGCGAACGACAAGACAGGTGTTTGAGAAATACATCCTGTCGGGGCCTGGAGCGGATGTCGTTTGACCTTATTTCCGACAGCGGCGGAAATGACTACGGAGGCAAACAGAACAGGTGTCTCTTGGAATTACGTGGGCGTTGCGTGGGCGAGGCAAAACCGGAAGGAAAGTCCCGGTTCTAGAAGACTATAAAAAGACCTCGACACACGGATTCGCCAGCAGAGAACAGCCAGTGGAAGCAGAGAGACACCACAGGCAAGACTACACTCCCGTCGACCCATTCTATGTGCGCTCTCACTCTTCCATTCTCTGTTCCACACGGGTTTGTCGTCAGGAATAAAAATATAACCTTATATTTTTATATATGCGTGTTCTCGTTGTTTGTCGTCGTACGGCAATATATAACAACTGGAAGTGATAGTAAGGGGACAAATATTGCTTAAAACAGGGGTTTTCAAACTTCTTGACTTACAGACCCCTTTATATTTCAAGTTTTAGTCTAGGGACCCACTATAAATGCTTATGAAATTTATACATAAATGTTTACTAATAATAGCTTATAGTTTTGCATTAACATAGTAAAAACTGGTTTTAAGCTTACTTTAGACATAAGTGTTCAAATAAAATAAATTAATACTGCATGTTGATGCAAAATGTAACAAAATTAAATTGAAATTACATTGAATTTCACGTGATGAGTTAATCCACGGACCCCCTGTGGTCCACAGACCACAGTTTGAAAACCCCTGGCTTAGAGATACAAAGGCTAGGAAGTTGTAGAAATCAGTCTTCACCCATGTTCTGAAGGAACATGGTGCCTAAATAAAAGAATTCTTTCATCAAATAATTTTGTACAGCCCAAGTTAAATCTGGGAAGTAGGCAATGTTTTGATTTTATTTTAACGCTATTATACGATGGAATTAAATGTTTCAGATTTAATACATGACCTATTATTTGTCTTGTTTAGAAGGAATAGTTTTATGTTATCTTGACTTTCACTGAGCAAACATGAAGCAATTTACCCTCCAGATAAGGAAGTTTCCTTGCGACCAATAAGCATGAAAGAAACTCTGAAATGGAATAATACATATTATAACAATTAGCTGAAAATCTGCGTTAAAGATAAGAACTTAATCCTCAGAGAAGTCCTAAATGAGATTTTCCACTCATTAACATCATAGATATAAAATATGAATTTAATAAATCATGTCTTATTGGAAAATCCTCATCAACTTAAGTTTAGCTTATGGTGGAAATCAGATACTTTGTTAAAAGTCCACCCTCCACTCTTTCCCTAGTGCAGTCATGACAACACACATTTTCAGATAGATGTCTGTCTTGTATCAATCAGTTAAGTGTCATATGTGATACATGCTTTGGGCGATCATGTCTTGGAAGAGACATGACTGACTGGGCAGATGATTATCCCGCAGTATGTTGCCATTGCTTTCTGCAGTAGAATGGTTGCCATCCAAGGCTATAGAACCCAATCTGCCCTATTATTTAACCCATAACTGGAGGGAAAAGACAGATTAATAACTTTCCTAAGGGTATTTATGTGCAAGTGAATGCAAGGAATTCAACTGGAATTCGAACTTGGCTCCCCAATTTGTTGTTCCGAGCTGATATCTATTGCACCACAATGCACATCCACAATCAGTCAATCAAGTGCCATACGTGATACACACTTTGGGTGATCATCTCTCAAAAGAGACATGACTGACCAGACAGAAAATTATCTTGCAGTAGGTTGCCATTGCTTTCTAGAGTAGACTGGTTGCCAGAACCCAATCTGTCCTATTATTCAATCCATAACTGGAGGGACTAGATGGATTAAAACCTTTCCCCAAAGTATTCAACTGGAATTCACACTCAGCACCCTGATCTCTTGTTCTGAGTCACTATCCACTGCACCACAGCACACATCTCTGTCTTGTATAAGTCAACAAAAAGATTCAGTTTAGCTAACCTAATGGACACAGACTATGGGTTCATTTTAGCATTATAGTTACAGTGTAAATTGAATCCCTTGTTAAAAAACAATTCCACTAACTTTTCCAAGAACAGTGATGACAATGAACATTTTTCAGCAAGATCTCTATCTTGTACAGTTAACAAAAAGTTAAAGATTCACTTTTGCTAACCTCACAGAAAATAAGCAAGGGTCCATTATACTTACATTGTAACTCAGATCTCTCACAAAAACTTTTATCTTTTTCAAAATCATGCATCAATATCCTATTAACAAGCAGAGAAAATTTGTTGGCCATAGCTCAAGTCTTCCTTGAGTCATATGATGACAGACAGATGAATAAAAAAAAACATATTTCGTCAATTAAATATAAACAGTGGTTGATTTTGTTAATATTTTCATTCTTCTAATTTTCACAATTCTCCTCGAGCTTTTGATGTTAAAATGAATAAACATCAAAACCTTAAGAAATTCATCAGGACTTCATACTTCTTATTGAAATAATGATTATATGAAAATCCTTCAGACTGACAATTTCTTTCTCATAGCAAATCTAATGCAAAACTTATCTTTTTTGCTCACATTTATGAAATGCACTTGGAGTGCAAGGAGGAGCGGGTTTGTCTATAGTCACTTGACGGTTGTCTCCTGTGATTTCTGTCCTCATGCAGCCTGTGCTGATCCGTCGTCCATTGGGTTGTGGCCTAATGAGAAGGCGGGAATCTGGTGGGCTTCCACTAAACTGAATTGTGCTGTCAGTGTAGATATCTGGATCATTCATACTGAAAAAGAAAATAAAAAAAGGTTATATACCTACATAGGAAAAAGTATATTTATAGATAAAGATATTTTTAAAAGTATTTCAGTTTATCCATAGAGAAAGATATTTGAAAATCACATGAATTAGAGTCCCTAGTCTGTGTGAATCCATTTCTTATCCTCCTCAAATATAGGTTAAATAGCAGGGTAGACTGAACACTCTAGCCTTGGAGATTAGTCAGTTTAGGAGAACCCCAACTCTGAATTCAAAACCATATTAAAAGCAACTGGAAATCACTTCATTAGCTTTCCCAAGATCAATCATGGAAACTCACAGATAATAGAAAAAAAGATTTGTGGAGAGCCATGATCCCCTATTTCCTGAAGTAACATGGCATTTATTTAAAGGGAAATGGGTTAAATAGCAAGGTAGACTAGGCTGTCTAACTTTGAGAGGCAGCCAGTCTAGGTGAAGAACAATTGTAAATTCTAAGTCATGGAGAAGGCAACAACAGGAAACAATTCCACTGTTTTTCCCAAAACTAATCATGGTGATTCACAGATAATAATAACAAAAAGAATCTGTGAAGAGAGCCAAGATTGTCTACCACCAGAAAATGACTTGACATTTAAAAAAAAAAAGTTAAGTTTTAGACTACTCAATATCAAGATCTTTTCTTAAATCCCAGGATTCTCTTCTTGGTATCTTATGCATAGACTAGCATTTTCCTATCGATGCACCCAGGAGCACTAATACACTCTGAAAGGTAGCCAGGTACAACCTAAACAAACAGAAGAGTAATTTATTAATTATTTTTATATTTTAAAAAAATCTTTATTCTTAAAAACCTATAGACACCAAGCACATGGCTTCCATGTCTAAGTCCAGTCTTTGTCACTTGATATTTTAAACAGAACACTAAATTCCTTAATCTTTAAGAAGTGGATAATCCTTTCACTTTTGCTTTCCCCAAGGGAATTAAATGTCATTATATTAAATTTTAAAACAATAAAAGAAGCAAATCCTTCATAAATCCATTAACTGTAATATCTAAAAAATAAATGCTTATTTGTTTAGACTCCATCATCATTTTTTTGCTATTAAAATTTAAAGTATACCCTAGGGTGTAAGTTATCTACAAGAGCCAGTCAGTTAAATGCCATTTGTGGGATCATATCTTGAAGGAGACATGACTGACTGAGCAGAAGATTATCCTGCAGTAGGTTGCCATTGCTTTCTGTGGTAGACTGGTTGCCAACCAAGGCTATAGAACTAAATCTGTCCTATTATTAACCCATAACTGGAGAAAAGAGATGGATTAATACCTTTCGCAAGGGTATTTGTGCATAAGCAAATGCAAGGAATTCAACTGGAATTTGAATTCTGCACCTCGATTTGTCATTCCGAGTCGATAGCCACTGCACCACAATGCATATCCAAGTACAAGAGCATTCTGATTTAAAAAAAAACAACTTTAAGAAACCCTGTCTAGACAGTGGTAGCATCCTGAAATAAGAAACATACCTTCGCAGCTATTTCAAGATATAAACAAAAAATAAAGTATTAAAAAGGACAAATTTACAATAAGATAAGCGTGCAAACTCACTGAGGTATTGCATCCAAGTTGCCACAGCAATCAGGGTTTCTGTAAACTTTCTTTAACGCTTCCAAGACGGTATAACCAGTAGTGAATACTTTGTATGTAAGTAGGAATGTATTAAGAAAATCAATACTGAGGAATCGTAAATCTGTCAAACGATCCAAAAGGCGTTCAACTGTGGCATGGCGGATCTGAAACATAAAAAGTAAACCACATAAGAAAAGTTAGGAATTATAAACAAAGAATATTCAAGGTATCACTTTTTTAAAAATAAATTTTTCATTCATTGAATGTAAGAATTTTTTCACTTTAATTTTAAATACTGCAAACTATTGTCAAGTATTAACACTGACATACAGTTTATTACAAGAATAGTGACTTAAACATGAATGAAATTCATTTAATTAAATGCAGAAAGTAATAGCAACTTATTATGGGAAAATCTTCTACCCAGGCTGTCATATCTCTTTCAAGACATGATTGACCCATGATTGGGTTCTATAGCCTTGGTTGGCAACCAGTCTACTGCAGAAAGTAATGGCAACTTATTGTGAGAAAATCTACCTAGTCAGTCATATCTCTTTCAAGACATGATTGACCCATGATTGGTTTCTATGATTGGGTTCTATAGCCTTGGTTGGCAACCAGTCTACTGCAGAAAGTAATAGCTACTTATTGTGGGAAAATCTTCTTCCCATTCAGTCATATCTCTTTCAGGACATGATTGAACCATGATTGGTTTCTATGATTGGGTTCTATAGCCTTGGTTGGCAACCAGTCTACTGCAGAAAGTAATAGCTACTTATTGTGGGAAAATCTTATTCCCATTCAGTCATATCTCTTTCAGGACATGATTGACCCATGATGGGTTTCTATGATTGGGTTCTATAGCCTTGGCTGGCAACCAGTCTACTGCAAAAAGTAATAGCAACTTATTGTCTTCTGCCCAGTCAGTCATGTCTCTTTCAAGACATGATTGACCCACATGGGTATCACGTATGGTACTTAACTGACTGACTGACTCAAAAATAGAAAACAAGTGTACTTATGTGTTTGTGTGTGATTTCAAACAATCATTTTGAAAAATGAATCTCTGAGAACAGTCACTGCCATTTACTGGTAATTTTTTTCACAGGTGAAGAGGAGACTCTTGTGGTAATAGAGATGTGTTTCTACACAAGGAGTGAATGTGCAGTTAATATAATTAATGAATTATTGTAACTGGAAATGTTATTTCTGTTTGAATTTCTAGAAGGAGGAGTTATCATTATTTGCATTTTTTTCATTCAGATTATTGTCCTCATCTTTGTTGTCATGACCGTCGTGTTTTGAATGTATGTAGTTGTACAATAATCGTGAGTTCAATTCCTGATTGGGACAGACTCAGTCTCATAAGGATAAGAAATTAAGAACTAAAAACATTTTGGAAAAACCCAAAGTAAAATTGCACACCTACAAAAGTGGATTCAAATGACTATTCACTAGTCAGTGCGAAAGGCAAATCCTGAATCCTGATTGGATTAAAAACAGAACCTTCATAATGACGTTATATCACATCTGAAACCAGTTACATGCCCAGATTGAATTACTTAAGAACATTCTGTGACCAGTCAACAGAGTCAGATGGGCGCTGTGAGACAAAACAACTAAAATGTAACTTCAACTTCAAATCGATTCGGAGATAAGGTCACACCTTGTTCTCTTTCTTCTTCTTTCGCATGTGTTGATACCTTTTACTTCTTCTTCTCCATCCAAAGACATTCCTACTGAATACATACATACATACATATGTAGGCATATACTCTTTCAACAGTTACTACTATGAACATTTTCTACAAGTCTTGATACCCATAACTTTATCATTGAACACGAATTCTACCCTTAACTTCTTAATAATGTTTCTAATTGAACATTAGCTTCTACAACTTGTGTTATTCTTTCCTTTTAATAAATTTCCATTTTAAAATGAAAAATATTTTATTCTTACACTATTCCATACTATTGCACACATCCCACCCTGCAATCAACCTTCTGATAACGATAAAAAACTTCTGAAAATTCTGATAATGACAATTCTGCATAAAACTTGTAAGCTGTAGTGAGTTTGGTTAAGTCTAACACAAGGCCGAATCAAAGAAAAATTATCCAGCTCCCATATGCTACAGACTCAGTGGAAACATGACTAACAATAATGGAGTAGTACTAAAAGGAGAACAAAATTAGATATCCCTCGTCATGCATAGTGAAGCAGGAAGAATTTATCCCCACCCCATAGAATAAATAAAAAGTTCATATAATATTCTTTGAAGGTTACCTGGATTGACCAACACCTAAAAAGAGCAGAAAGTACAATGGTCAAAATTTGATAATAATAAACATTTTATTTACAGTTTTTTTTAAGCTACTTAAATTTTTTCTAAAATTTTTGTGGAGCAAAAGGTAATTGAATTTTAACTAAAAAAATTTTTCATTAAACTTTGCCATTTCTGAGATATATATCCCCATCTTTGCAGCTTGAATCTACTTTTGAAGTTCATGACTTGCATGCATGCAGGAAAATGGACTTTGGATGTCTGCTTGTTATTTCCTAGCCAAATGAAAATGTACGTAGAGAAGTGATTCATCAAATAAATGACAATAAAGATGCGTTGACCACCATAAAGAATAGAAAGTTGAATTAGTATGGCCATGTAACTAGATCCCATGGCCCTTCTAAGACCATTCTCCAATGAATGCTACAAGGAGAAAGAAGAAAGAGATGCCCAAGAAAGAGATAAACCAGCAAAAGTTTTACCCTGATCCAAGCACTGGCCAATGATTTCATCAAGTTGAGGCTTCTTGTTGATCCAGCCAATATGCAATGCTCTTACAACCCTGGCAGATTATAGTACAAGAAGAAGATTTCTGAGATGAGGGCCTGTATAGATATGAAAAAAAATACCAACCTGCGGAACTCTGCAGGAATTTAATGTTCTGCTAAACTTTATGTCAATATCATCACGGAACAATTTTGGATCAGACCTGAAAAGACAAAGAAACATCAAAACCTGAATAAATCTTGTAGATAATGCATAAAATAAGCAAATGTATACAGAAAAACAATATATTTTTATGTGTTTAAAAATATAGGATATAAAATTTGGATCTACCATAAAGTATGTGCATTGTCTGAGAAAATCTATGTTTCTAGTATATTTTTACTTATTCTTATTTATGGAAGCATGTGCTCTTTCTAAACTAACATGAAAAATGTCAAAGATTTTCAGGCTAGCAGGGGGCCACTTCCAAACCCTTGCCATGCAACCAAGAGAGTAGATCAGCAGTTTGTGGCTGTTGTTACAGCAATGCTCAGAGGATCACAACAGTAGCTTCAGACTAGTATATGACATTCAACCAGAGGAAAATAAATATGGCCAGTCAAAGTCTAGCTCTTTGGAGAGACTACCTAATGTTAGTGCACAATATGCCATTGACATAGAGAGCAAAAAGATGTTGTGCTTTTAAGGAAAAATAAACATACACGTGTGTGTACACGTGTAGCTATGTGCTTTATTGCATCTGTGCATGTGTGTTCATGCACACGTTCACTCATACAAATATTTATGGACTTTAACAAACAGGGCATCATTATTAGGACCTTAGATATCTTTTGGCCAACACTTATTCATAGGTAAACGTTGGCAGTTGTTAAGAGTAATGAACAGGACACGGAAATACAAATAATCACTAAGGAAGTTGGAACTTTTTTAAAATTAAATTTAATCAAATATAATTAAAATGAAAGGAGGGTGTAAACACTGACTTCACAAGGGTTAATAAAATTGTAAAAAGAAAACTAGTGGTGTTTACACCCCCTTACGTTTTAATTATATTTGATTAAATTTAATTTTTAATGAGTTCCAACTTTCCTTTCATTCGTGATTATTTGTATTTCTGTATCCTGTTCATTATTAATAATAATTACCAATGATTACCTATGAATAAGTGTTGGCCGAAAGATATCTAAGGTCCTAATAATGGCGTCCTGTTTGCTAAAGTTCATTGTTTGTTTCTGTGGGTACAAATCCTTGTTTGTACAAATCCTTGTTTGTACAAATATATATATATGGATAAGTATCTTATAGTATAAAGGTGATCTTCTAAGCTTCTTGATTTTGTTTATACAGAATAGTGGGTCATGCTTTGTGAACAGAATTAAAAAATGTGTGTGAAATTGCAATTATAATTTAACATATATTCAAAGAAATTTTATTATACTAATGAGTACTTAGACAATAGAACTGCTTATTAAAATTTAAAGTATGTTTAATCAGATTTTATTGTACAAGTCAATACTTACAAAATAGAATTGATAATTCCTAACCAATATTGGTAAATTCTTCAGGATATGCACACATTTATATGAGCAATATCTTACGAGTTTCAGCTTATCACCCTTGATTAAATTTTTTGACTTGTTTTGCAGGTATCAGCTTTTATTACTCAAAGTGTTATATAGTTTATTCATAAATAAATTTGGATGATATAGGCCAGCCAGCAGAAACATATGTAATTAAAACAATATCCCTTATAGAAAATAAATTATTATTTTATATATTAACTAGCAGTATAGCCCGGCATTGCTCGGGTGTAATGAAAGCTTTAAAACTAAATCTATGGTCCTGGAGCTCAGACTCTGCCTAAAGAATATTTGTGTGAAGTTTGGTGAGAATCAGATAAAAATTTTGGATTTGTATAAAGGACATACAGAGAGATAAACAGACACACACACAAACATCTTGCCTTTTATATATATATATATATATATATATATATATATATATATATTATCGATTTTCTGCACTATTGTAAGAACTGTAACCTTGAAACTTCTGAATATCGTTTCTTATGTCTTTGTCTATGAGTGTATCAAATTTGATTAAAATTGGACCACTCCTTCTATAACCCGATTTTTTCGATTATCGATTTTTGATTTTTGATATTTATCGGGGGTACCTCGACACAAAACCTAGCTAAGAACACTCGCAGATGCTTATAGTACAACTGTGTAAATTTTCAAGAAATTTGGTTTAGCCATTTCGGAGTCTATAGGTAATGGATACACAGACACACACACATACAGACAAAGTTTCATTTATAAGTAAGTTTAGATATGATCACCTTAGTAACCTATAATCTCCATCACTGTTTTGGCCAATGATTTCATGACATTTTCTACTCTTTTGACCATTTTCATTGCTTCCTAGAGGTCTTCTTTGAATACTGTGTTCTGTTCTCATATGTATGTCTTTTAATTATGGAACACAAATTTTCTACTCAATATCTAGAGATGTTGAGAGATCATTCTATTATTCTGAGGTCTTTGAAAATTCTTTTGACAAAGTAGGCAATAGTCATCCTAGCAGAATGTGAAGGAATGTTCACATACAGGAATCTATTACTGAACTTGAATTTTCTTGTCTGTGACCAGTACCACACCAAAACAAATGTCTTGTACAGGAAATCAGAAAAATTCTCAAAATTTCTCTTGACACCATCATCAACTTAGAAAGTACTTATCATTTTATTGCCTGTAATCTTCTTCATGTGCTGTGTCCCTTCAGGACATAGGCGATCATGGACTTCCACTTGGCTCTGTCTCTTATCGCTCTCGGTAATTTTTCTTTTGGTATCTCTTCCAAGCCCCGCTCCATCAACCATTTGCTCAGACCTAACAAGTACCTCTCACGCTGCTTTCCCTTGTCTCTTCTTCCATTTATCCGACTTGTGAGTATCAAGTTCTTCAGACCTTTCTTCCTCGTTACATGTCCCAGGAACCTCATTTGTCTCTTCCTGATATTTATTATCAGTTTTCTTCTCATTTGCATCATTTCCAACACCTCATCGTTGCACATGTGCTCTGTCCATGGTATCCTCAGCATCCTTCTGTAAAACCACATTTCTACTGCCTCAAGCCTCTCCTTCATCTTTGATGAGATCGTCCAGCATTCACTTTCATACAGAAGGACAGATATCACATAGCAATCCAGCACTCTTTTCTTTGTTTCTAAAGAGATTTTCCTGTCTTTCAGTACTCTGGCTAGCTTCTGAAATGCATCTTTCTCCAAGCCAATGTGTCTTTGGATCTCTGTGTCACATTTTCCATCCTGTGTCAAATCATTCCCCAGGTATTTGAATTTTTTTTACTTGTTTTATTTTAGATTCTCCAACTTGCAGTTGGCATATTGGTCTCCTCTTTTTGCCAATGACCATACATTCAGTTTTCTTGAGGTTGATGCTCAATCCTTTCTTTTCACTTTCTTTTGCTAACTTCTGTAGAATGTCTTGCATTCTCCTTCCAGTGTCTGCTATCAGCACCATGTCATCCGCGTATTGGATATTGTTGATATTGTGGCTGCCAATGATTTTATTTATTTATTTATTTCATAATTGCATCACTGTACAGGTTGAAAAGATCAAGTGAGAAAACACATCCTTGTCTTACGCCCCTTTCTATTTTTGCATACCTGCTGAGTTAACTTCCCACTGAAGTCACGTTAGGTGACTATTTTCTTAAAGGACCCAACCTCTAGAAGAGCTAACAGGTTCATCCAATGTAGCTCTACATTCATTACTACTGAGAAATCAGTTTTTATCTACTTCTTCAGCAAATATATTTCTCCTTATGATATTCATTTAAATGTGTATAGATTGATCACTTTCATATCTTTGCCCAATGTTTTTTTTCTTTCTATAAAACCAGCTTCTAATTCTTCAACTCTTTTCTTTCTTATTCTTATTCTTTTATGTGACATGTTTTTTTCAGAACATAGGCGATCATGGCCCTCCACGTTTTCTTGTCCCTTGTAGCTTTTAATAATTTTTATCTTAGTATTTCTCCCAAACCCTGCTCTGCCATCAATTTGCTTAAGTCCATCAAATATTTCATCCACTGTTTTCCACTGTCTCTCTTTCCCTGTATCCATTCTGTGAGTATCAGATTCTCCAAGCCCACCTTCTTCATAACATCTCTCAGAAACATCAACTGTCTTTTTCTGGTGTTATGTATAAGTTTCCATTTTGTTTTCATTCTCTCCAAAACTACGTGGTTGCTCACAAGTTTGGTCCATGGCATCCTCAACACCATTCTGTAGAGCCACCTTTCTGATGCATTGAGTCTCTCTTTCATTTTTGAGGAGATTGTTCAGCATTTGCTGCCATATAGGAGGAGAGATATCACGTAACAGTCTGGTACTCTTTTCTTTATCACCAACAAAATTTTCCTGTCTCTTAATACTGTGCTCAGTTTTTGGAATGCAACTTTGGCCATCCCAAAATGCCTTCAAATTTTGGTCTTTCCATTCTTTGTTAGAACACTTCTCAGATATTTAAATTTCTGTATCTGCTTTTTTTTAGTAACCCTGACCTGTAATCAGGTTTTTGGGCTCTTTTTTTATTTGCTGATGACCATACATTTAGTTTTCTTGTAGTTTATGTTTACTCATTTCTTCTTGCTTTCCTTTGCTACATTCTGTAGTTTCCTTTCATGTCTGCTATCAGCACTGTGTCATTTGCATATCTTATATTGTCAAGATTGTGGCTGCCAATGATGAATCTTAGCAACTTGTCTATTTTTGTATATCCGCGAAACTTATTTTTTGTCTGTATGCAGGAGGTTTTCTGACAGTATAGATTCTAACGTCTTTCCCGATTATGTCAAAGTTGCCAAGCAGCTCTAACAGGTCTTTGTGACATACTTTATCAAACACCTTTGTGTAGTCTATAAAACACAGGTACCTGCCCCTCTGCATCTGTATTGTGCTTTCTGGTAACATTCTGAGAATAAATATCACGTTCCTTGTTCATAAAATCTCTTTTTTATATGTTCCTTTCTTGCTCAAATTTTCTGATTATCCTTCAACCTCAGTGCTCTATTTTTGGTAATTTCTAAATACCCAGTAACTTTACAATATCTTGTTTCATTTTACATATTTGAAACTGAAAATAGATATCAATATCTATGCTAATTCTTCTTCTATATATCATATCCATTCAGGATGTAGGCAACCATGACTTTCCTAGTGGTTAATAGCAGGACACACTGTGTGCTCTAGCTTTGATTGGCAACCATTTGATCTGATACAGAAATTTATTTTATTGTCCCTCTTATCTGCTCCCAATCCAAATACATTTTCCTTATACACAATTTTATCTTTCAATCCAACCTGAAGAAATTGAATCTGACACATGTCGATGAAACTTGTTGTCACTTAAAATATCTTTTACTCCATCATCTGTGGAACTTGCTTCCATATTCTTGCTTTCCTGATGGCTACAACCTCCAAGAACTTAAATGCAATGTCAATACTCATCTCTTAACCACTTGACTCGAGTTCTTTCTTCAACACCTTGTATATCCTTTCTTTTCTATCCACCTTTGCAACTGTCATCACATCTGTATTTTCATCCTTCTCTTGCTCCTTTCTAACTGGTTCATCTTTCTCTTCACTCTCTTCTACTTAATCATTTTACTCTTATGTAGCCCCCTGCACATCAGTGGCATTACCGCCTTGCATGGAGTGAAACGATTAAAAAACAACAAAATTTCCATTTTTTTTCAAATACTATTCTACATCCTACTAACACACACACACACACACACACACACATACTAAATATTTATTATATTCATTTGAAAGTTTAAGTTTGTACGTTAGTAGCAATAATAGAAATCATTATATTCATAAAAATAGTTTCTATCCAATACTTTTGTGTTGTCACTCTGCATGTGTGAGTATATATCCATATGTATATATATAACTAGTGTATCGGGGCAGCAGATAATTTTCTAAGCATATACTGTTAAATATAACAGACATTGAATGTCTATTATGTTTAATCATGAGCCGTTCTAAACATTGTATTTTCGCTTTAATTTCAGGTGAAAATAAAAACAAAAATTGTCCAACATTTGGATATTTTTTTATTATTATGCTGGTTCTAAGCTTTCGGCTCACATGAGCCATCTTCAGAGAGGTTACAAGGATGATAACTTAACTACATCTACCATCAAAGATGAGTTTATCTTTTGTTGACATAAAACATTGCTAAGCAACAATAACAGTCACCGAATAGCAGATGCAGTTCGTAAATTTATAATGCGGTTCTATGACGTCACACTACATGAAAGACCGAAATGCTAATAGAACCATATGTCTAAATGCAATGTAACATGTTTTGACCAGATTAAAATGTGATTTTATTAAGTGTGGGTTGTTTTGATTTAATGTAGATGGCCTCCAATATCTGAGGGTTCTTTTTACTGTTTGTATGAGTTATCTTTTATAAAAGAAGCTACAGGAGTAGAACTGTCATCTGCATTTGGTTGATCTAACAGTGAACGGGTAGGACCCAGTTGCCAGTCTGGTTGCACAAGTAAACACCTGTTGCAGAGGCACCAGTGACTTTAGTTCATTGAATCAGAAGCCATGAAAGTATTTATAGAACAGACAGAGGGAAGCCACATCCTGTCGGTGGAGAAGTGGCTGAAGTTGAGCCGCCAAGGTACCTTTCACATTACAGATTCTCCTTTGGAGTCTGTCAAGAACACTGAGATGAACAGCAGGTGTGCCTGACCATATATGATAGCAATATTTTCAAAGAGTGAAGGTCGTTAAAATAAAAGAGGTGTCATGGATAAAACCACCCTTTTTTACACTCTTTTTTCAGGTACAAAGGTCCAAGTTTGACTATATATATTTATATATATATTAATATATATATATATATATAGACATAGATATATGTATACACATATTTTATATATGTTGATCGGTATATGTATGTATAAAAGAACATATATGCATAATTACAGTTATCTATTCATTAATTTATACAATGACATCTGAATGTATTGTTGTGTGGGTGTGTACATATGTACGCATTCTGTTAAAGAGAATGTTTGAACAGTATTAAACATAAAAAGAATATCATAAAGTTTCAAAAGATAAGGTGTCTTATCAAGAAAATTACAGTTAATTCTTTATCATCACTTGAACATATTAAATAGGTAATCAGTAAATTTTAGATCATAGTTAAGAAGATGATACAATCCAAACATTTTTTCTCGGTAAATGTTTTGTTCTTGACACTGCAATTAGTGAAAATCATTTCATGCCCCTTAAAGTTGGTTTTGAAATTAATTTTCCATTAAGACCTTCATAATGCACAAAAGTAAAAGTTATCAGTGCAATTAAATTTATCAATGGCAAGCATGCTTTTTGTTTTAACATAAAGAAAAGGTTTACCTGAAATTAAGCATGCAAAGAAGCAAGAAAAGATAACAAACTGCAAACTAAGAAAAACAAGAAATAAAGAAAACATGCCTTTTTTTTCTAACTACACATATTTTGAAAGGAAGTCACGGATCAAAATTTATATCTATACATTCTTAATACATTTATTCTTTTATGAAAAGGAAGTTTATCAATGTATTATCTCATTGCAAAATTGCTCTTTTCAAGTTCATAGATTACAAATCTCAAATAATAAATATCTAGATTAAAGCAGTGATAAAAATTAACCTAAAATTGTCATTAGAAATATTATAAATTGAAACAAGATTTACTATTGGAAAAATGGCAGGGTGATTAAGAAGCCATTAAAATATTTAAAGGTTAGTATTGACTTTGATTTTGATCTGCATCGATAAGATTTACTATTGGAAAAATGGTAGGGTGATTAAGGAGCCATTAAAATATTTAAAGGTTACCATTGACTTTGATTTTGATCTGTATTGATAAGATTTACTATTGGAAAAATGTCAGGGTGATTAAGAAGCCATTAAAATATTTAAAGGTTAGTATTGACTGTGATTTTGATCTGCATTGATATGCAATATTTATGATACTTTAGAACTTTGTGGATATTTTACAGGATGTTTTCAGAAATTATCACACATTTGTTACACTCTACTATTCTCTCTCTTCTATGTATCATATTCATTCAGGATGTTGGCAATCATGGCACTCTACAGTTTTGTCCTTTGTAGCATCTAGTAAATTTTGTCTTTTTGCTATGTCTTTTAAACCCTTTTTTGCTAAACATTTACACAAGCTCATTAGGTAGGTAAAGTACTGTTTTTTCTGTCTTCTTGCTTGCAATCTCTCCTGTGCATATTAAATTTTCTAATTCATCTTTCTTCATCATGTACCCTTGAAATTTCATCTATCTCTGCCTGATGTTAGGCATAAGTGTACATTATTTTCAATTACTCTAAAAATTGTCTTTGCTCATATGTTCAGTTTATGTTATTCTCAGCAGCCTACTGTAGAACTACATTTCTGTTGCTTCAAGTCTCTTTTTCATCTCTGAAGCAATTGTTCTGCATTCACTGCCGTATAAAAGGAATGATATTACATAACAGTACAACAGTCTTTTCTTTGTCTCTGTTAAGTCAAGTCTCTTCTTCATTTGTGAGGAGATTGTCCAGCATTCACTATCATATAGAAGGATTGATATTACATAACAGTTCAGTCGTCTTTTCTTTGTCTCTTTTACATCAAGTCTCTTTATTCTTTTCTGAGGAAATTGTTCATGATTCACTGCCATAGAGGAGGAATGATATTACATAGCAGTTCATTAGTCTTTTCTTTGTCTCTGTTACGTCAAGTCTCTTCTACATTTGTGAGAAGATTGTCCAGCATTCATTGACATATATGAGGAATGATATTACATAACAGTTTTCAGTACTCTTTTCTTTTTTTTTATGAAATATTTTTGTTTCTTAATACTTTGCTTAACTTTTAGAAAGCACCTTTTGCAATCTCAATGTACCTTTGAATTTTGATGTTGCACTTTCCATCCTCTGCTAAAACACTTCCCAGATATTCAAACTGTTGTACTTGCTTGATTTCGATATCTTTAATTCGTAATTTGTATGTTGGGCTGTTCCTTTTGCTGACAACCATACATTCTTTTGTCTTACAATTTATGTAAACAACTGTGTTTGCTAACAACACTGTGTCATCTGAATATCTTCTGTTGTTAAGATTATAGCTACCAATAATGTATTCTGATAGATCTTCTATCACAGATAAATAATGGACTATTACTTTTTCATTATATAAAAAAAAAAACAGAAGAAAAAGATATATTAGTGATCCTGTCTGGCTTTAATGAGTGAAATATACATCATAATAAGAAAGAAAAAAGATGAACTTGGAAATTATCTGATGTCCAAGTTAAAATATTGTTCATCATCAAACAAGGAAGAGTAAGAGAGAATAAGGATATACTAAACGATGTTAGAGTGAGATGAATTTGTACGTATTTTAGAGTGAGATGAATTTGTACGTATTTTGTTTCATTTTTTGCATACTTACATGTTTATGGTTTATCAGATGAAAGTCTAACTTTTGAAATGAAGTGTTTGTTTTTTTGTAATAAGGTGTTATAAATAAACAGTAAAACCGTGTAAATTTTGCATTTTTTCATTCGTACACTCTAACTGCTTTAAATCATGACCTGTGTTTATACTTAGGGTTGTTATCGCAATATTCTGCTAAGCTTAAATAAGTTGTTAAGCTCAAATATTTAATAATGCAACTGGGAAATTTTCACAGCTATTTGATAGTCATAGATCTTGCAAATAACTTATTCAGCCATTACATTAAGAATAAGGATTCCTGTAAAAAGTTCAAGACATAGGAAAAACATGTTTTATATACTATTAGAGTGAGAATAGGACTGTCCCAGTTTAAGGATTCTGTCTCAGTGATACTCCAGAATATAAGCTATCAGCATAACATTTTTGTGTGTATATCTGTGCTTGTGTAAGTCTTAATGCTTAAGGGATCTTAAGTAATGAAAGCACATAAAACCCTAAAGCTATAATGAAAACTTGAATCTGTACTGGTTTTAGCTTGAAAAATTATATTAAGCCAATGTTTTATCCATATTTTATACAAAAGCATAATATAAAAGCATTTTTAACATTTGTAAATATTTTTACATTATGCAAAAGCTTACATGAAAGCACGTTTTACATTTGTTAAAACCTGAATATTAAAAATTTAAAGAATATTTACTTGTGAAGTGATAAGAGTTATAGTTTTTCAAAATTATCTATTTACTGGGTCTGATCAAAAAGTATTGGGACTGTTGCTATGACAACAAAGCTAAAGTGCACAGAGTGAAGCCACTTGATACAGATTGGCCTTGAACTTTGTCACACATGCAAACTAAGTTGTAACATTCTCACTCATTTCTGTTGTTTATAACAGTGCTTCAAAGGAAAATGTGTAGAGCGTGGTCATCTCAGCAAACTATGGAGGTTCTATCAGTGATCATGGCAGAGAAAACTGAGCAGTAAAATTGAGCCAAATGCTTGGTGATACCTGCTCAGAGACTTACACAAAGTTGTAGAAAATGTATGGAGAGGAGTGTATTATCTGGAGTGTACAAGTGGTTCAAACATTTCCAAGATGGCTAATAAAATGGCGATAGTGATTCACTTTCTGGGAGGTCTGCAACCAGTGGAAACTGATGAAACACCACATTCACACTAAAGATTTGGCTATGAAGACAGATCATATTCTGAAAAAAATTTTTTGCTCTCTGACAAAGACTTGTTTTACTTGCATAGTGACACCCCATTTTAAATGATACTCCCTCCAAGTAGATGCCAGTGTATAGGTCTTACCTATTCTACCCTAGATATATCACAAGATTAGTACTGCAGAACTTGCAACCAAGAAAATGTTTTTTATTATTTTTACTGTAACGTTCATTTTGTACAAGGCCTGGGGGTTACTCAAGGTAAAAAGCTATGTTAGAAGGCAGTGTGTATAGATAAGTGTCATGGGTCTTTAGCTGTAACTCCAGAATAAACTCTTCCTAATACTATATATACTACGCCTCTCAAGAGAGAAAGAAAGAGAGTTGAGTTGGTAGCAGTTCACTCCAAATCAGACTGACAGTCATACTAACACCTTCCACATTTTGTATTGTTATTTCTTGTAAGTATATTTCTGTTATTTCTACCCTAGTGGTCGTGTTGTTCTTTTTGGACCTTAACAATAAGAGAGGAAGATAAACTGTTAACCCTAGACTTGAACAGGTTAAAATTGTAGTGATTGAGAAAACATTCTCTTGGGAGTCAGTTCTACAGAGCAGTAAGTCACCGGACAAAGCTGTTCAAGTGAAACTTACTACTCACCAATAAAATATGGAGGGAATGTAAGTGGTCCTTGCCATTGAGGTTAGGCCTGGTGGAACAAGGAATGTAGTTCATCAAAGCACTTTCCATGAAAGAAATAATAGAGCAATAAGAGGCCTGCCACATCACATTTCCTGGCCTGATTTGGCTCTTTTAAAGACAGAGGATAGCTCGTGAAGTCAGGTAGTTACTGGAAAACATCTTTATTTGATGAAATATCTGTTTATTAACTAAAACATGCACATAAAAAGTTAACAAACCCAAATTTTGCCATCATTTTAGGGATTAAAGGTCAAAATTAAATGTATTAAATCTAGCACTAATATTATTTTTACAAAAATTCAGAGTCTATAAAAAATTATATAACAAATAACTAATGTTAAAATATTATTTTTTTCCTTTGGCATCCTTTGATATTTTGATGATGTTATGAGGATTCATTTATATGTAAAAAAAATAATATTAATAATGTTTAAAAAGTTATAGTAAGGGATTCTCTTGAGTCCTACCTGTTATTACAAAAAAAAGTTTTAATTCATGAAATAGTTGTTAAGTAGAGAAATTAGAAATAGAGCGTTTGGACGATTCTAGAATATTCCAGTAAAATCTAGAGAATTCAAAATGATTCAAGAAATATGCAAATTAGGTGTTAGCCCTATAAAAATAGGTTTTGGGAAGAGAGTAGTTAGTTGTTAAAAGGATTTGTTGACATTATCAACTCGATCCCAATTCAGGATTTGTATATCCAGCTGAAAGAATCTCTACTAAAAGTTACCGGCCAAGTAAAACCTGAAAGAGAACCTCATGGAACTAAATGGGTAAATTGATTTTTTTGACTCTTTCATTGACCAAACTAATAATTATTCTTTTTATACACATTTAAGGATTTTCAAAAAGTATTGCACTTAAACTACTTTGCTAGCTTAACTGGGTAAAGATACTTGACACCTTCCTTCCCCTTCGTAACACTTACCCATCACTCTGCCAGTAGTAAACTGTTTTTTTTTATTTGAATGCAAAAACTGTATATTTGTAAATATTTTTATTTTGTGTTATTGTAAATTAAATATTTGTTTATGATTTAGCTCTGTGTTTTGGTCAACCATTTTTCTTCTTTTGTTACAACTTGTAACACGTAACAACTTGTAACACGTAACAATAACAGAAAACAAGCATTTATATAGAAAAACATTTAGTACAAGATCAAAATCAAAAGTAAAAGTCAAATTTTAAAATTTGTAAATTCTCAACCATCAAATATCTGCTTTTCAGTTTTCATAAAATTTCTTGTTAAATACGGATGTTTTCACTTTGTTTTAAATTTTCTCATAAAATCTGGTTTTTGATGAAGTGAATATCATTTCCTTATAAAAGTTTTAAAGGGAAATTTCAATTTTGATCAGTGTATTCAATGTTATTTTTTTTAAGCTACATGGAAATTATAATTTTAGCATCATCCTGTAAAATGATAACATATCAAGCTTTGACAAACAAAAAAACAAAAAACATCACTAATTTGTCACTTATGTAGTCACAGAGAAAATACAAGATAGAGTGTGATATTTTTGTATGAATGGGGTTGTTCAAGAAAGTGGAGAGTATCAGATGAAAAATAATCACAGGAGTGAAATCAGTCTATAGCCAACAAATGTATATATGTATTGGTAAAGATAAGTTTAAAAGACTTATCTATTCAACTTCAAATTTCACAGATACACCACTCTTCAGGGTCAGATAAATTTAATTTGTTAACAGAAATTATATTTATATATGCTAAATGAAAAGCACTAACTATTGATGGCAAGCAAATTCCAAATGTGTTTTGTAATAAAATGCATTTGTGGTTAAATAAAGAAGACAAGAGGAAAATTATTTTTCTCACCTACACATTTTGTCTTGTGATGGACTTTATCAAGGCAAAGAGTGTATTTTTAGTAGATCTAGACACTTCTCTGTGAGGATGATAGTGTATAGAAATTTTATGTCTAAACTGGCCGTATATTTGTATTTGATGTCTGTTTTTTAATTTGTTTAAGAGGTTGCCAGGATTTTTTTTATACATGATGGACTGATTGTGCCAAAGAGTGGTGTTAAAATTTTTCTTAGTTTGCCAGCTAGTTTATGTTGGGCACTGCATATTCCTGATATGTCTCATTGTTATGTCTGGTTCATGCGTTTTTCGTAGTCTGTATAATGTGGGTGTTTTTGGATGGTGTACAATAAGTTTTAGTCAAAAGGTGTCTTTTTTTAGTAGTTTTTTGATGTTGGTTATGCATTTTTGTGCCTCATTTGTAGTTTTGTTTTCATTTACTTTTTGTAGATGTTGTCATCATCAATGAGGTCTCTCATATTCTGTTGATAGATGTGTTTGTTCATGATTACCATTCCCTCAGCCTTATCAGAAGAAGATATGTGGATATTTCTTGGTAATTCCTTTAGAGCTTTTAAATATATATATATATATGTGTGTGTGTGTGTATGTATGTATATATATATATATATATATATATATATATATATATATATTATGGAAATTAACAAAAATTAACGAAACTTAGTTATAAACACCCGACAATTTGAAATGATTCATTTGAACAATATTTTTGATCAATATTCATATTTAAGTAGATATTCTGTTTTTTCAATTAAACAGTATTATATATTTATATCTTCCGGCCTGATTATTTACGATAAATTTTTATTTTGAAAATGTGTGTCATTCAGCAGGATGTGACCCCTGTCCACATAAGGGAAGCTACCATGTGATCTGGTGTGTCTTAGACCTCTCAACTACAAATGATCATCAGTCTAAAAGAGAGGTATAAGACATGCCAGATCATATGGTAGCTTCCCCTATGTGGATAGGGGTTGCAGGTTCGAATCCTGCCAAATGACACACATAATCAAATGATCAAAAATATTGTTCAAACAAATTATTTCATATATATATATATATATATATATATATATATATATATATAATAATGAACTTAATCACAGTAAGGCAATACTAATAATCACAGACTGAACTTCTGAAAATAGTGCTAACTTAACAGTAATTTAAACTGTCTTGTAACTCGGCAAGAACTACCTCGTGGGTTAAATAATGGGGGAGAAAAAAAAGAAACAAACAGTGCACAAGAACAATATGTCTAGTGCCCGTCTGAAAGAAAAAAAAGCCCAAGACGAAACCTTAACAACAAAGTGCTCGATACGAAAGTACGAAAGTAGAGCGAGAATACAATACAAGAAATCTAGAAGTGAGCCACCACCTACTGCGGTTTCACACAACGGTTCTCTACCCTGAAGAACCGTTGCGTGAAACCGCAGTAGATGGTGGCTCACTTCTAGATTTCTTGAATTGTATATATATATATATATATATATATATATAGTAACTATTATTATAATAATAGCATACTGCAACTTAATAGCAATAAAGTTTTGGAGTTTACTACACCATCATCAGGCAGTGAAATTTACTGCGTGATGATATGGTGTATTAAACACCAAAGTATAACAAAGATCCTTAAAAACAACAAATACTTTAACGAAAGTGCTAGTAATAAACAAAATTTGGCACAACTTTTATACTAATGAAGTCCAGAAAAAGCACACTTGTACGGAAAATATAAACAAAACTAAACAAAAGTACTTTGTCAGTCTTTTTCAACAAAACAAAGAATAAAAAGAGATTGCTTTCCAAATACAAAACTATTGCTGGATTTCTCAATACCTAATTGCTTAATAAACCCAACTTCTTACACACCCATAACCTTTCAGGAGCTAATGAAAAGAACACTTATATTTAAGAATTAACCGATAGAAAATCTCTTTTTTTTTTTTTAATCATTTCACCCCGAGCAAGGTGGAAACGCCACTGATGTGCAGGGGGTTACATAAATGTAAAAAGATTAATTAGAAAAGAGTGAGGAGTACAAGCTAGTTAGAAAGGAACAATAGAAAGCTGAGAAAGAAGGTGCGATGACAGATACATAGGAGGAGAGAAAGGGAAGGTTATACAGGGAATTTTTTTATTAAATAATTAACGTACATATTTTTGCTATATGAAGATGTAAAAACCGAAAATAGATACAGCATCTTATTTATTTACTAACCAGAAGACAGAAAAATATATTTAAAATTGATCCTATTCTTGGTCATCAAAATGCATAAATATGTGATTTCGCCTTTGCTCTTCAGAGGGCCACAGGTCATCCCCTGGACAACCTGCATTTTCTTACCCTCTCACCTTCATTTTTTAGCTGCGTTTATTGATTTTCCATCTTCCTCTTGCATCATCAATAATGGAAGAAAGAACAGGTAAAGAGCTACAAATCATCTGTCTAGACATAAAAAACAACACACATATCTCACTCTATCTCTCTCTTTCACCTTGATATTTATTCTTCCTCACAACTGCCTGGCAAATTAAAAAATAAAAGAACAAAGACCCAACACACAAATGTTTACTACTATTGTGCATGCATTAAAGGCATCAACTAGCTTTTTCACACTTTAGTACAGTTCTTAATTATAGCAAAATTTATGTAATATTTTAATTAATAAATCTCATTACTATTATTATAAAAGAAGAGATCTTTTTTATCCTTTGATGCATGTTCAAACATTTGATCTGTTAAGTGTGGGGAGTTGTGTTATCTTTGACACAAGGCCATTTTTGCAGATATGGCCAAGCTCCCTTACACTATATATATATATATATATATTTAAGTGAGTTAAATTTCAAAGTTTTTGATACCACTCTGACAAATATTTCCAGTTCTTTTTATTCAGATTTTAAGGAATTTCTATGGAACTAATATTAAATCTGGTATTGTACCCTCCTGTAATGGCAGATTCAAAGAAAATTATCCTGTTGAAGATAAATGGAAATCAACCAATCTTATTCTCCAAGCTACCATTTCCCCCAAAGATAACAAAAAAATTATAATGTCTACATTTCACACTTAATTAGAATTTTGGCAGGGAAATATAAAAAATATCCCATAGACACTCTTTTATCAAACTAAAATTAAAACTTCAAATAGCTCTTTCCTGAAGATATTGGGAACTAAAGGAAGAAGATCTGAATTCACAAATAGATTGGAAATTAATAGGCTCAGCACATACATCTGATAGTCTGAGTGATAGATGTAATCTGTGCTGCGTAGAAAAACCTAGGATATTAAAATATCATAATCAAAATTTACTTTTAAATCAGAGAAATGAATTGGTTAGCATGTGTTGACATAAAAGTAAGTTTAAATTTCCTTAATATGGAATTAACTATATCTTTTAATCCCTTCCTCTATTTCACTCTATTCCTATAAGCTGTGAATTTAAATCTATATCTAAAGTTTTTTTCAATTAATAATGAAATTTTAAAAGAATTGTTTTCATTTTTTTTTTAAATTATAATAATTTGTAAAGTTTCAAAAATATTTTTAAAATATTTCAAAGACTTGTAGATGTTAGGCTGGTAATTTATTCAGTGAAGACCATATTTAACAATTGAAAATTGAAAAGTTTAATACAAATCATCTAGCCATCATTTTTTGTGTGTGTATTTGAAGGCTTTTTTGTATGGTAATTTCTATATGGACATTAAATGTCTTGTGTTTCATGGTTTTTTTTTCCTCTTACAGGAAAAAAAATTGTACAATTATGTCCCTTGTAATTGCCATACACTTGTCTTATCTGGCATCTATTGAGCTGTCATCACATTTCAAATATGGGGAAAGGCCACAAAGTTCAGCTATGTGTTTAAGAAATAGTTTTATTCTAAATTTCATGCTATAAATAAGTAATACTTGTGTAAACAGATTATTTTTAACATTAAATTTGCTAATTGTTTAAAAATAATGTGTCACAGATGTATATTTTATTTTTGGTAGATTTTTAAAATCAAGAATTAATCTCTGTTTACAAATGTGTCAATCACCAAAAAAAAAAAAAATGGCTGAGAAAATGAAAGCTCTCAAAATTTTAGATTCCAATCAATATAATTTCTGTTTGAAATACACCATAGTATTTTGTTTTCTGTACATAGTAAATTTAAACATTTAGCTTTCAATTAAAACTAAAATAAAAGTTTAAAGGAAATTTTTTATTTTTAAAAATTCAGTTTAAAAATTAGCTATTGAAAATGAGTGAAGGTACCTAATATTGAGCTCTCTGTTGGATCAGTTTGAATATTTAGGTTAATATTACTGGGATCCATTAGAATTATTTACCAAATCTTTTCCTGAATTTATTGCCACTGCTATCTGACACCAGTTTCAATCTTGGGTAAAAAGCAATCGGATGTCTAACCATTTTGATGACCTGTGATACAACGAAACAGATCTGTTTGCAGGTGATTATTTACACTTTCACACCCTGATTGAGCACTCTAGAAGAATGGTAGACTTTGCAAAAACAGTAGCTACTCTAGCATCTACACATTATTCATTCAGTAATGAATTTGAATACTCTCACTACTGGCGTATGAATACATAGTGTATCACACGCTAAAAGTCTGCCTCCTTCTATCGAGCGCCAATAGCACAGAGGTAGAATTGCTGACTGATGCTAATTCGGTCGTGTTTCAATACTGGGTAAAAAGCAATTGGATGTCTAACCATACTGATGAGCTGTGATACAGCAAAACAGATCTGTCTGTGGATGACTATATATATATATATATATATATCAGCATGCAGTGCGGGTATAGTAGAATCCAAAGGAGTATCCTGTACATACAGTGGTAGGATAACTCTCTAAGAGAGCTCTAAATATATATGTATATAAATGCATATAGAGCAAATATAAGAAAAATTAAGGCAAACACATCACTTCATGGTAAATTGGAAAATCTTTTTTTTGTGCAAAAACATCTTTTTTTGTGTGTAAAATCCTTTGTAAAATAAAGACAAGCTGATGATGGTTTGCCTGAAATAGGCCCATACTTCCAATTTACCATGAAATAATGTGTCTGCCTTAATTTTTCTTATATATATATATATATATATATATATATATATGCATAATTATTAACGTAATATCATGTAGTCATGATGACACCTGCCACCTCAATATTGCATGTAACCATTCAAAAACATCATTGTATTGGGTCTAAAGTTTAATTCTGACATAAAATGTAACTCATATATTTATTTCATTGCTAAAGATGCTTGATGAATAGTCAGCTCTTTGCACCTATCTAAAAAATACTTGCTGCTATGCTGTCATTAAAAGTGTCAGATCAGAGCAAGAATGAAGTATTGCTGCCATATCTGTGCTCATTCTCTGATTTTGACAGGGTTCAAAAGCAATTAGATGACCCTGTGAGTGATGAATTATTCTCCATCCTGTGACTTCTACACCACAGATGAAATGCTGCTAGCTTTTCACTATATTGTTGCCATGGCAAATGTTTGAATGTTTTAAATTCCATTGATCCGTCTGCTAAGACCTTAACAGATAAAACCTGCTATACCACATTCATAGAAAGAATTCATCCCCATTCTCTTTGAGTTCCTTTGGTAAGGAGTAAATTCTACTCAAACAGCTTCTTGCCCAGAACTGTTACTTTGTTGAACAAACACCTAAGAGGATACTTCCCTGATCTCTACAATTTTAACCCCTTCAGGTCTAGGGTCTGCCAATATCTTTCCTCCATATTCTCATAATATTTACTTCTTACAACTTCCTCTTCCTCTCTTTCAGCAATATCTCTCAGTATCCATCTACCTTGAGTGGCCCTTAGGGCTGATATTGGGAGATCTAAAGTTAAAAAAAAGACACAGTTTTCCATTAAATGAATATAACTCTTTAGTTTTAAAACCTGGCAACATTGGCAGACTCAAAGCATAAATTTTGTTTTTATTAGTTTTATTTTATGAATGTTTGCATGTCTTTTAAGCCCACCAGCTGACTTTCAGATTTTCCTGCATGTATGATATGAATTAATATTTAATGCCATTTAATAGTTGTTCACTACTCTGAGATGATTGCATCCAAAATATGTATACATATATGCAGATATACATATATATAATGATGTCTACTCATAATACAAGCATGATCACCGAGGCTAGATTGACTTACAACTGATTGTTTTTTGAGTTTTAGATTGACAGTGACTTTTGAAGCTGGTGAGAGACTCATATAGGTTGCTGCAGAGACTGCCAACTAAACCAGTGATTTTAAATATGAGTATCCACTGTAACACTGTGATGCAGTAGATATCGACTCGGAATGACAAATTGGGGAGCCGAGTTTAAATTCCAGTTAAATTCTTTGCATTCACTTGAGCAGAAATACCCTTGGAAAAAGTATTAATCTATCTCTTCCCTCTAGTTGTGGGTTAAATAATAGGATAGCTTGGGTTCTATAGCCTTGTCTGGCAACCAGTCTACTGCAGAAAGCAATAGCAACCTACTGCGGGATAATCTTCTGCGCAGTCAGTCATGTCTCTTTCGAGACATGATCGCCCAAAGTGTGTCTCATGTATGGGACTTAACTGACTGACTGATCTACTATAACAATGTTTGAAGTATCAACAACAATAATATATATATATATATTACAGAACTATGCAAAAATTTACGAAACTAGCATTTAGCTGACATATTTTGAATTTTTGTTTTGATTCTCAAATAATTCAGGCCAGTAGATATTATAATGTACTGTTTAATTATACATATATATGTAAATAAACAGACTATCTACTAAAATACGAGTATCCATTAAAAAAATAAAAATTGTTAAAACAAATAAAAACTCAAAATATGGTGACCAGATGCCAGTTTCGTTAATATTATATTATCAGGTTGGTGCAAAAGTTTTTTCTGGTTTGTAAAAGGGTCATTTTAAATCATTGTAATTTATTTTTTGTGCATATTGTTATTACTTAAACATATCACCATGATTAATTTATAACTTTTTCTTTCAGATTTTTAAAGCATCATTCATATTTTTCTGCAATATTCTCACCCATGTTCTTTAGAGAACCTGTAACATGTTTCTTGTTGCATATCTTTGTTTTCACGACACCTTCAGACACCATTTTTGGGTAGGCTTGTCACAGGTGATGAGAAGTGCCATCTTGCCCCATCCTGCATATTCTTCTGACCTTTTCATTATCACTTATTTCAAGGATTACAAAACCATTTAGATGGTCTTAGGTTAACGAGAGGAGATTGAACATGAGCTAGATTCATATTTCACATCAAAAACTAAAGAATTTTACAAGAGAGGCATTTATAAGCTCGTTGACAGATGGAATCAAGTTATAGAGAGCAAAGGTCATTATTGTTATGAATAAAGATTTTCAAAAACACACAGTTTTTTTATTTTCAATGAAACATGAAATTTTAAATTGGCAAAAACTTTTGCACTGACCTGATATTAAATATCTAACGATTAGTCTCAACTCAGAAGCTGAAGATTACATTGTGCATAAAACTCAGAGTTGCGTTAACAGTGAAGAAAAAAATATTAATTTATTACTAAATTTATAACTCTGTTATTCTAGATTGAACACTATTTTATTAACACCAGCACACAATATGCAATATTATATAGATGGAGTGATTACCAGAGGATCTGTCTATAAAATTCCAGAGTCGGATGCTGAAGCTAAGATTAATCAGCTAAGTGACAAACTTTATATAAGTATTAATTCTATATGTAAGCAGCAAAAGATACAACCCAAAATGCCAAATACAGGTGGGGGATAACAGAATCAAACAAGTCCAAGAATTTAAGTACCTAGGAAGTGTTCTAACAGGAGATGGAAAGTGCGACACGGAGATCCGAAGGCGAATTGGCATGGCAAAGGACGCATTCCAGAAGATGAGCAAAATACTAACACACAGGAAAATCTCAATAGAAATGAAGAAAAGAGTGCTAGACTGCTACGTGATGTCAGTTCTTCAATACGGCAGTGAATGCTGGACAATATCATCGAAAATGAGGACAAAACTGGAAGCGGCCGAAATGTGGTTCTACAGAAGGATGTTACGGATATCGTGGACTGAGCATGCAAGCAACGAGGAGGTGTTGGAAAGAATGGCAACAAAAAGGAAATTGATGCTGAGCATCAGGAAGAGACAACTGAAGTTCCTGGGACATGCAATGAGGAAGGAGAGCCTGGAGAACCTGATACTGACTGGTCAGATAGAAGGAAGGAGAGACAGAGGAAGGCAGCGGATAACATATTTGCAGGGCCTGATCAGGTGGATGACGGAACGGGGGTTGCCAGGAGCAACAGGAGCAAACATATTAAGAGACACAAGGGATAGGGAGACGTGGAGAACCATGATCGCCTACGTCCTGAAGGGACAGGGCACATAGAAGAAGAAGAAGAAGCAAATAGAATCTTGCTTGATTATGGAAGTTTTCATAGCTGTTTTTTATCCTACATTGAAAGCTTGTGGTGGGGGTGTGCTTAAACTGGCTTTAAAGTCACTGAACGCACAGACACACGTAGGATGTCAAGGGCAGAACATGCTGTTAAAACTACAGGAGAGTTAATCAAATAAATTTAATTATATTGGGTTAACTGTATGTTATTATATTGTGTAAAATTTGCCATATTAATGGAGAAAAGTGCTGAATACTGTGTATAGAGTAGACATATGTAAACATACACAGTGTCAATATCATAATCAATACTTTTTTTTTTTAATCATGTCACCCCTAGCAAGGCGGTAATGCCATTGATGTGCAGGGGGCTACATAAGAGTGAACAGATTGAAAAAGAGAAAGCCAGAAACAACATCCTAAACAGGGAAGAAGGAATGAGCCTCTACACCTGTTCAATAGACGTGGGTTGAGTGTGAACCAGGCGATAGTTTAGTCTATCTACCCCAGTTGAAAAAAAAATAAGAAAGAAAAGTGAAAAGATTGGAAAAGAGAAAGGCAGAAACCACATCCTAAACAGGGAACAAGGGATGAGCCTCTACACCTGTTCTGCATGGTATATATATCCACAGACAGATCTGTTTTGCTGTATCACAGCTCATCAGTCTGGTTAGACATCTGATTGCTTTTAGCCAGGGTTGAAACCTGATCAAATTAACATCAGTCAGCAATTCTACCTCTGAGTTATGGGCATTCTGTAGAAGGAGGCAGATTTTAGCGTGTGATATACCATGTGACCACATGCCAGTTGCTAAGAGTGTTCTAATTCATTACTGAATGAGCAATGTGCAGGTGCTAGAGTAGCTACTGTTTTTTCAAAGTCTACCATTCTTCCAGAGTGCTCAATCAGAGTGTGAGAGCATAATGAAATACCCATACATAAATAGATAAGTTTGATTTATAATAGAAGAGAGAACTTACATTTTATATTTATTCTTAATAAAAACAGCTCAGTCATTTTAACTATAACGCCTAATTTACTAAAAGTAAATATTTATAAAATTTACTATTATTTGTTTAAAGAAATGCTAAAAATCCATCACCCGCACACACATACACACACACATACACACTCATGCACAGATTGCTTTAATCTAAACACAGGAAATGAAAAAAATGTGATGTTCTTGTTGTTTTAAGCACCAACCAACCACCCAGACTTCAAATATGAGATTCACTTAAATTTTGTTAGGTTCTTCATATTTAAGATAAAAAAAAGAGCTCCTGACTTATGGCAAGAATGAATTTTCAGTGGCCAAAAGATATAATTCTTGATGGTTAGATATTATCAGAAATGTCAAGTTTATACAAGTCCATGATATTATTGACAAAAACCTTGGAAAATCAATGAGGGCTACTGGCCATCAGCTCTATACTTCAAAGTCAAAAAGCAATCATATTGTAGACAACGGCATCAGATACAATCCTACATTATGAGGAGAGTGTATTTCATGTCCAATAATATTTGAGAGGACCATGACATCCAGTTAAAGTGCTTCTTAAACAAAATCAAGCATTCTGAGGAGCCCATGCGCTGGCCTTGTTCAGATGGGAAGAACTTTATTCAAGATCAAGACATGAACAGAAGGAATGACAAATGACTAAAATCTGTGTTTTTATTGGGGGTCATGAGCAATAAGGGCTATATCATGCCTGCCCAGTTTTTTCAACAAGGCCTTAGGGTCAATGCCACCATTTACATTGAGACATGAGACACCACTGTAAAGCTCAGGAGAGGTTGTACGTGTACCAAAAAGGTTCTGATCTCTTACCTTCTCACACAGCTGTTAAAACCCAAAAATGACTGACTATATTTTTCATGATCAATTTAACCCTAATGTTTTGGCTTCTAAGTTTTTTGATAAAAACCCTGTTCTTAAAAGAGAAAACAAGTATTGCTACAATACCAAAGTGTTTACAGCCACATCATATCAAAACGCTAGTTCCTATATGATCACCAAAGTTAAACAATGCCAATCCCAGTCATTACCTACACAAGTGACTACTTGGGAATACCAGGGGCTTTAAGCTTGGATGTGTAGGTAGTGTTATAAATAATGGCTCAGAATTGTTAATTGAAAAACTGAGTTACAATTGCTATTGGATTCATTATATTCATGTGCCTTGATAAGGGTACTGGCAAGCTTACGGTATATCATGTTGAATACACCAGTTCTCGCTCGATCACCAAAGTTAAGCAACGTGAGCCTTGACATAAAACATTGCTAAGCAGCGATAACTCATACATAGTAAAAAGAACCTTCAGATATTGGAGGCCTTCTATATTAAATCAAAACAACCCACACTTAATAAAACCACATTTCAATCTGGTCATAACACATTACATTGCATGTAGACATATGGTTCTGTTAACATTTCTCTCTCTCATGTGGTTTGACGTCATAGAAACGCATTACAAATTTACGAACTGCATCTGCTATTCTGTGACAGTTATCACTGCTTAGCAATGTTTTATGTCAACACAAGATAAAATCATCTTTGATGGTGGATGTTTTTATGTTAACATCCTTGTAACCTCTCTGATGATGGCTCATGTAAGCCAAAAGCTTCGGACCAACTTAATAAAAAATGTTGGAGAATTTTTGTCATTTTCAGCTAAAATTAAAGCCAAAATATGATGTTTAGAATGGCTCATGATTAAACATAACAGACATCTGTTGTCAGCTATATTTAACAGTATATGTTTAGAAAATAAATATATATATATATATATTGCCGTTTGCAGACAGGCCTGTTTTTCTGAATCACAGCTTTTCAATATGTTTAGACATCTGATTGCTTCTAGCCAGGATTGAAATCCAACCGAATCAACATCAGACAGCAATTCTATGACTAAACTATAAATGGTTGTTGGAGGAAGGTAGATTTTACTGTGTTATGTACACGATGCAAGCATATGTGCATATATATATATATATATATATATATATATATATATATATATGTATAGCAATCTTTATTTTATTCCATTTTTTGGGGGGTCTTTGTGAATTTCATTTGTGTAAAATCTTCTGTACAATAAAGACAGAAGATGATGATGGTTCACCTGAAATAGGGCCATACATCCAATTTACCATGAAATAACGGTCTGCCTAAATTTTTTCTTATATTTGCTCTATATGTATTTATATACATAAAAATTTAGAGCTCTCATAGAAAGTTATCCTACCACTGTATGTACAGAACACTCCTGTGGATTCTTCTATATCTACAACGCATGCTTATATATATATATATATATATATATATATATATATATATATATATATATAAATATGATAAAAATATTGTTTAAGGTGTGTTATATTTATGGATGAAAGTATTAAGTCAGTATCAGATATATATATATATATATATATAGAGAGAGAGAGAGAGTGAGAGATATCATATATATATATATAATGGTTGATTTCTGTTTATTTTGCAACTATTCTGACCATCTGTGTTGACCTCAATGCCCATTCTTATATATATATATGTATATATATATAATGGTTGATTTCTGTTTATTTTGCAACTATTCTGACCAGAATTTAGTTACAGTTAATGGTAGAGCACACAGTCTAGCATAATTAATAGCTGAGCACAGCCAGCCCTCTCAAAACCTTGGTCATGATAACTACCTGCATGCTAGCACAAATTCACATTGACAGTTTTAGAGCAGTTCTGTCTAATCAGTTTTGCACACAAGGTTTGGTTCAAACTATGGAATTGTTTTCAGGCATTTTACAAGAGTATTGCATGCTGAAACAATCTCCTCAAACAGATATTATCATGAAGAAAACTTCTTTGACAAGTTGACTATGGTGAGATTCAAACTTGGTTCATTTGGTCATAATATTAATGCTTTAACCACTTAACCCTATCTCATATATATATATATATATAAACTTATTTATAAATGGAACTTTGTGTGTGTGTGTGTGTGTGTGTGTGTTATGTGGTCATAATATTAATGCTTTAACCACTTAACCCTATCTCATATATATATATATATAAACTTATTTATAAATGGAACTTTGTGTGTGTGTGTGTGTGTGTGTCCATTACCTATAGACTCTGAAAAGGCTGAACCGATTTTCTTGAAAATTTACACAGTTGTACTATAAGCATCTGCGAGTGTTCTGAGCTAGGTTTTGTGTCGAGGTATCCCCGATAAATATCGAAAATTGATAATCGAAAAAATCGGGTTATAGAAGGAGTGGTCTGATTTTAATCAAATTTGATACACTCATAGACAAAGACATAAGAATATTCAGAAGTTTCAAGATTGCAGTTCTTACAATAGTGCAGAAAATTGATAATATATATGTTTGTGTGTGCGTCTGTTTATCTGCCTGTATGTCTGTATTTTTTTCAGCCCTTTTATTTTAGTTTTTGCTTCGGGTTTGGCTCTAAGTAGGTATAATTGTAGTTCTTAGTCTCAGCCATGATACCATTTACTCAGAAGACTTATTTAGCCTTCAAAATTCAGTTTACAATGAAAAAAACTTATTTGATATCGATACGAGGAAATCAAAATTTGACTTACATCTATTCATTTTTCTTTCAGTCTACGGTTTTGCTTTAACTGGAAACAACTATTGCTTTTTAGTGCCAATGTCCAAAGAGTCTGAGCTCCAGGACCATGGATTAGTTTTAAAGCTTTCATTACACCCGAGCAATGCTGGGCTATATTGCTAGTATATATATATATATATATATATATATATGAAAAATGAATGGGTACATTTTACCATAGTGAAAAAGTAAGAATGATAATTCTCAAACATTGAAGGAAATGGATAAATATTTTCAGAACAAATATACACTACAATGCAGAAACAAAAATGCAATTATTCTAGAATATCATCTTTTGTAATATAAAAAATGATTTTTTCTGCCAAGATATCAGTTCACTATTGAATTCAATCTTATGTTACACGCATGTTTCAGCCAGTTCATTTTTTGACCTTTTCACTGTGCAATATGTATGAAGAAAAAGAAGGGCTCACTTATTCTTCTCAGTAATGTAAACAAGAAAAAGGCAATATATAAAAAAGAAATGGCTGCATATACTGTACTGGAAACATTTTCTGGATTTGCCCTATTTAGAAAAAAAGAAACCAACCTTGTTTGCATGTGCATTGTACACTTGGAGAACACCGTCAAAAAGAGTCAACCAAAATGTTATGGTCAACAACAAAAGCAAATTGGTAGACCACACATTTCTTGGGAAGATAATGACTCAAAATTACAAAAAGTAAATTTCTTTTTATTGAGTCCATAGCTAAATCCACTGCTAAGAAGGTTGGGTCACTGTGCCAGGCCAGGATGTTTTTCCTGCCTGAATCCATCCTGCATATATACAAATCACCCATTCATCTGTGCATGGCCTACTGCTGCCATATATGGTCAGGCGCCCCTACTGTTCATCTCAGTGTTCTCGACAGGCTCCAAAGGAGAATCAGTAATGTGATAGGTACTGACTTGGCGGCTCGACTACAGCTACTTCCCCATCGATGAGATGTGGCCTCCCTTTGTCTGTTCTATAAATACTTTCATGGCTTCTGCTCCAACAAACTTAAGTCACTGGTACCTCTGCAACAGGTGTTTACTCATGTAACCAGATTGGCAACTGGGTCCCACCCATTCACAGTTAGATTAACCAAATACAGACAACAACTCTACTCCTGCAGCTTCTTCTCTCGCACTTCCTGCCTGTGGAACTCGCTTCCATATTCTTGCTTTCCTGACAGCTACAACCTCCAGGAATTTAAATGCAATGTCAATACTCATCTATTAACCACTTGACTCTAGTTTTTTCACTACCCTGTATATCCTTTCCTTTCTCTCCATCTTTGCAACTGTCATCACAGCTGTATTCCCATCCTTCTCTTGCTCCTTTCTAACTGGTTCATCTTCCTCTTCACTCTCTTCTAATTAATCTTTTTACTCTTATGTAGCCCCCTGCACATCAGTGGCATTACCGCCTTGCTCAGGGTGATATGATTAAAAGAAAAAACTTCTGGGCTGCTAAAATGGAGATTAATTGAACTATAAGAATAACTTCTAAGCATAAATTACTAACTCAAATGTATGAAGTGAGAAGACATTAAAACTCTTCAAGGGAATTGATGACTTTGTCTTGATCACCTTAGAGATGCAAAAGGGCAATTACCTCCCTTTTACATGAATTTGCAAGTGTCACATGATGGGCAATGAGTAATGTCAGTTTGAAGAGTTACAAACATTACCCCATCTACCCCGCTTGCTATGTCAACCAAGGAGAAAACAGATGTCACAGTAGTAGGAAAAATAGAGGAATCCACATGGCACCATGAAAGACGTAGAAGATACTACTTATCTGCCTGGCCATTTTTCCTTTGAGAAACATTATAAGACTCTCTTGCTTTTTGCTCTTTCACACTGCTTGTATTTATATGTTATGATTTCCTTGTATGGAATACATTAGTGACAAGTATTTATATACTTGTATATCGTTTCTTGTATGACCTAGCAGTATAAAAAATCTCTGAGTTTGTTGTTCCTTCTTTTTTTACCTATTTTATTCGATCATTTGAATTAGAGGGTTGGCATATCATAGATATACTAATGCCTAGATCAGGGAAATGCAAATTGGAAATATTCTATTATTTCTAGCATCCCCTTTAATGTATAGTTTTAAGAAAATCTAATTAAACAGATTATTTTAACTTATTTAGAAAATTCCATAAAAAAACTTTTGGCTTGGTTAATGTGTTGTGGATGTGCATTGTGGTGCAATGGATATCGGCTTGGAACGAGAAATCGGGGAGCCGAATTTGAATTCCAGCTGAATTCATTGCATTCATTTACATGCAAATACCCTTGGGAAAGGTATTAATCCATCTATTCCTTCCAGTTATGAGTTAAATAACAGGACAGATTGGGTTCTATAGCCTTGGTCGGCAACCAGTCTACCGCAGAAAGCAATAGCAACCTACTGTGGGATAATCTTCTGCCTAGTCAGTCATGTCTCTTTTCGAGACATGATTGCCCAAGCGTGTATCACATATGGCACTTAACTGACTGATTGAATGTTTTGTAATGAGAAACATCAGATAACAACAATGGTTACTATGAATACTACAGGAAATGAGTTTTTTTTTATAATCATATCATCCCAAGCAAGGCATTTTATTGCCACTGTTTTGCAGAGGGTTACATAGAAGAAAAGTTATGAAAAAGAGTGATAGGTTATAGGGGGTGTCAGGAAGTGGGTAAGAGAAGAATGAGAATACTGATGAGAGTGGAGTGGAAGGGGAAGAGAGCATGAGACAGGATGCAGGTTAATGAGATAAGAGATGACTATTGACTTTACATTTAAATTCTTGGGGATTGTAGCTGTCGGGAAAGTAAGTAAATGAAAAGGAATTCCATAGGTGGGAAGTGCGGGATTATGGAATTCTATAAAAATTAAAAATTATAGAAATCTATAAAGTTATAGAATTTTATAAAATTTGGATATTTTAAAAATTAGCTTTTTAAAATCATTTATTATATGTCTATTTCTTAAAAAAGCAACTATTTCAAGGAGCAAACATATTTCTTTTACATTTTACTTAAATGTGAACATGCAAATATTTTCCTGTAAACTTTGATCTGAATTTTAACAAAGAATTTGTAAATTTTTCCTATACAAAACAAATTAACCAAAATCCCTTATCAACTAAAACATACTTATAAATGTCAATTTTTAAAATTTGAATAAAAAATAAATAACACAAATGAAATACTTATTAAAATGTGTTCTGAAAATCTGTTATGCAGATTAAGTCTTGCCATTTATGTTGTAAACACCATTTGTTTAGAAAATATATATATATATATATATATATATATATATATATATATAGTCATACGCAGACAGATCTGTTTCACTGTATCACAGCTCATCAGTCCGGTTAGACTCCGATTGCTTTTTAATCCAGGATTGAAACCCAACCAAATTGGCATCAGTCGGCAATTCTACCTCTGGGCTATGGGTGTTCAGTAGAAGAAGTCAGACTTTTTAGCATGTATATTATCATTATATGTGCCCAATAGCCAGAGTGCTCTAATTAATTTTTTTTCATTTTTAAATGAGTTATTTCGGTACCTTGGTTTCTACCATGAGTGGTGTTTTCAGGCAATTTTTAATAACTTATTATTTAATAAGTTATTATTTAATAAGTTATTAAAAATCATTTGAAGTCACCACACATGGTAGAAACCAAGGTAGCGAAATAACTTGTTTAAAAACGAAAAATATTCAAAAGTTCTACAATATAATTGTATAGAACACTTTTTAATACAAATGTGTACTGGTCTAACCCTATTAGGACCAAAAACTAAGTATTAAACAATCAATATATATATATATATATATAAAGCGTTGATAGTAAAAGCATTGTCATTTATAGTGGAATATATATGTATAAAGTGAAATGTGAAATATCAGAGGACAACAATGCTTATTATTAAGAATGCTCTAGGTTATCTAATTTACAATTGAATTTTGACAAGGCAGACATAAATTCTTTCTATACAAGCATTAGAAATTTCAAAAAATTATCAGAAACTTTACTTGCATATAGCAATTTTAAAAATTTCAATTAAAAATAAATAACACAGATTATATATTTATTAAAATGCGTTTTTAAAAATTGTTATGCAAAATAAGTATTACCACTTATGTTGTAAATGCCATTTGTTAGTAATATATATAAAAGGCTGATGGATTTCTTATAAGTTGGGGATCCCCGAGCACCTCGAGGTGGTGCAATGGTTAGCAAGCTCGTCTTGCTAGAACTATTGCAATTCAGTAGTGTGATCCTCACTGGGCGCTCCATGCTTTCGGCCTTGTGCCATATGTAAGCTGTGCTTAGTAAATTACTATAAGTTGGGGATCCCCATTATACACACCTGGCACATATTGTGTTGTGTTGGGTAGGGACCAAAAATCATCTCTTAGTTACGTGCTTGTCTTTGAAGACAGAGTGTGGCTCAGTTGTAGTTCTGTCCGTGAGGGCAGGGTTGCGTCGGAGAAAAAATATACTGTACAGATGCCTGGTCCCAGGAAACAGTGCCACCCCATTGCAGCAGAGGGGTGGACCAGGTGCTCATCACCAGAGCCAGCTCAACTGGTGATTGAAGGGACTGGGGAATTTTTGTTCCTGTGCCTGTCCATATGTGGTTGAGTTCCCCACCTTAAAAAAGACCTTGTGTCACATCTCACTCCAGTTGGGGAGTAGGGTAAATATCTACAAGTTAGGAATCCGCACATTAAACTTTGACCTTGTGTCACATACACATCCTTGTGGGGAAATGAGGTGAATATTTATAAGTCAGTATTACAGGTTTGGGTTGATTTTTTCGATTGATGTAAGGTAGGGGCACACAAACAAAATTTAGCTGAATGTGAATTTATAAAAGATAACAAAACTCAGCTGTACCAAACTTTGCCTATCGGAAATTTTTGAACAGTATTTGCCAGCTTATAAGAAAAAGAAAAAAGTATTCTAATGTTAGATTTTCATCCAATGGAATTATATCATGGATGAATATCAGAATAGTTGAGAATCTGGAAAACATACTCCATTAAAACCTGCTTCTTAGAAGTTGGTAAATGTGGTATATTGAACCAGACAAGTTACCTAGTAGTAGGGAATTGTTAATCTATTTAAGTAAAGAAAAAATAAGCAATTGCCCATTATGTCTTTTAGTCCCAATACAAACGATGTTCATGTGATAAATATCAAATTAAATGGTTCATAAGAATTTATCATGTTTTTCTGGGATAAGTATTTCTGGGACACAAACTGAGGGAAGAAGACTTTAATACTCACAGGGTGCCCTGAAGGCAAGAGAAGTACAGATAAACTGAAGGTAACCTACTTGACAGACTTGATTGCAAAGAGAGCAGAAAAATGCCTCAAAGATAAAAAAGGAAAGAAAAAAGTATTACTGAGGGTACCAACAGGCAGGAAGTTGTGGAGAGCCATAATCATCAATGTGTAGTATGTAATTCATGCCAGAAAATAACCAGATGGTCTCAAATTGAATTTAAGTCAATAATGAACCTTTGTTCTAAAAGAAGTTAATCTATGGTAACCCAAATATGTACAGGACTCACTCCACATGAAACCAAAATAGATGCTGCACTCAGTATTACACCACAGCATCTAAAAAGCCAGATGCATCAGTGGGTTGACCTGGAAGATGTCCACTTAGCTACAAGGTATGCATTTGCACCTTTAATTAGCTGACTGATTTCTTTTTTATAGCTTATCAAACTTTTGCAGGTTATTTCATGTCAGAAACTATTTTTAGATTGTAAGACATTTTTTAGATAATTATGATTTACTGATAAAAGACCTACTAATTAACCCATAGCTGGGGAGGAGAATAAGTAGATTTATATATTTCTCAAAGGCATTTGTAGATAAATGAATATAACGAACCTAACTGGAATTCCCAATTCCAAGCTGTTACCAATTATACCACTTGTACATCCAAACTTACAACAGCTGATATTCCAAGTGGTCACCCATTTAGTGGTCAATCTTGGTCAATGTTAATTTTGGTGATTGTTTGAAAAGTGGGGCTTCAGTCAGATATGGCTGTAAGCCTCTTCGATGAATAGATATCATTGGCTGCCTATGATATGTAACAGGTGGTTGACCCAGCTACACCTAGAATGTGCATCAATAGGACAAACCTGGATAGAAGGTGGATATTTCAGCTCTCTAATTGAGACAGAAGAAGAGTGTCTCTTACATCCTTGCAAGAAGAAGAATCTAAATCAAGAGAAAATTCTCAAAGCCAAGCACCAACTCATCAATATTAATTAACAAAGACAGGAGTTGAATAAAAAATAATTTATACATGAGAGATTTGGCCTGTACAACAATAACATTATATATAACCTAAAACAACAAGGTATATATCTACATATATATATATACATGGAGAAATTCTAAAACCTAAAATATTCTGTTAATCTTTTGAAATGATTTTTGAGCATCTTTGTGGTTGCCAATACTGTTTGTTTATAGATACGTAATTTAGAATAAAGCTCATTTCGTCTTTTTGTCTTGATAAAGTCCATCACAGGAAGAAACGCGTAGGTGATTTAAAATACAGTTTTCCTCTTGTCTTTATTTTATTTAACCATCCTGTCCTTAATCTCAGATCATAACCGAGTATATTTTTACATACATATATATATATATATATATAGAGAGAGAGAGAGAGAGAAAGAGAGACAGACAGACAGACAGACAGACAGATAATTAGCATTCAAATGAATGGTTACTAAAATGATCCCATATATTTTCCAAGAATTATTGAATTTTAAAAATTAAAAAAAACATTTGCATTTTATGAATTCTGACTCTTCCTATCACAAATACTTTATATTTTTGATGGATACAGAAGTTTGTTTGTTTGTTTTTAAGGCTTAACGACCTATCAATCCTTATGGGATCATTTTAAGGTCATAACCAATGATTTTGGGTAAGGTTATTTTTACTTTTACAACGTTTTTCTTTTCACGATTCATTGGGATTTGTTTTTAAGAGCAGGGTCCCTAAGTCCTAAGTTATTTAACCCATAACTGGAGGGAATGGACAGATTAATACCTTTCCCAAGGGTACCAATGCTTAAGTGAGTGCAGGGTATTCAACTGGAATTCGAACACGGCTCACCGATTTCTCTTTCCGAGCCGATATCTACAGCACCACAACGCACATCATCACTATACGCTTACAGCACCAAGCGGTCACCCATCTAAGTACTGACCAGGCTCAACATTGCTTAACTTCAGTGATCGAGCGAGAACTGGTGTATTCAACGTGATAGGCCGTAAGCCGGATACAGAAGTGGATGGATTTAATAAGCATTGCATAACAAATATAGATTCTCCATTTCATATAAGTTATTAAAGTAAAATTAGTTATAGATGAGAACGCATTAAACAAAAGAATATGTTGGGTTAACTTTCCATCCTTTCTCTAATTAGTATACATCACATTTGACCAGTCATGTGACTCTTAATGGTCAATCAGTAAAGCCCTAGTCTGTACAGCAATCAGTTTTGGGATAGACACCATGAAGAGATGATATTTCCCTGACAAGTAGAAAAACACAACCACTTGCAACATGATTTTTGAGTTAAAGCAGACTTTTGTAATATCCACGAGGTTTTGTTTTTGATGGTCGGAAAGAAAGCATGAAACATATTTCTACACTCTGTTAGCATTTCCGTTTTTTATCAAACATTTATTTACATTCTTCAGACTTTTCTTTAATAATTCTTTATTTTTAATATTTGGGTAAATATATATATCCACAGTAGATACAATTAAGGTTGCCCACATATATTTAATAAACTCACCAGATTATAATAACAAAAGCAATCATGAATTGTTTCAGATCTCAATCAGGGAATTAAGGTAGAAATTTAATATCATTTTTCAAAACAAGGAGTTGGCATCGTATTTGATCAGTAGCATGAAATAACAAAAATAAACTCACCATTTTAAAGGGGCAGTCAGTTAAGTGCCATACGTGATACACGCTTTGGGCAATCATGTCTCGAAAGAGACATGACTGACTGGGCAGAAGATTACCCTGCAGTAGGTTGCCATTGCTTTCTGCGGTAGACTGGTTGCCGGCCAAGGCTATAGAACCCAATCAGTCCTATTATTTGATTCATAGCTAGAGGGAGAATATTATTATGTAGTAGTTAGTGGGGGATCAGTTTATTACTTCATAACAATAGGAAACCGATCCTCCACCTTATGACCAGTAGAAGCCTTAATCATGATTCAAACAATTATATTCAGTCAGTTAAGTGCCATACGTGATACACGCTTTGGGTGATCATGTCTCAAAAGAGACATAACTGACTAGGCAGAAGATTATCCCACAGTAGGTTGCCATTGCTTTCTAGAGTAGACTGGTTGCCAGCCAAGGCTATAGAACTCAACCTGTTCTGGTATTTAACCCATAACTAGAGGGAAGAGATGGATTAATACCTTTCCCAAGAGTATTTGTGCGTAAATGAATGCAATGAATTCAACTGGAATTTGCACTCGGCTTCCTGATTTGTTGTTCTGAGTCGATATCCACTGCACCACAACGCACATCATTTTAAAGGGTACAAAGAGTAAATTGTCATCATCTTATATTTTTAATTTCACACATGCACATTTCTTTTTTATTTTGGCAGTGGCACTATATAGTAGGGTCAGTTGGGCACCGTCTGTGAGAAAAAGAGCACCATGATGTAATTCACTCCTCCAGAAATTTGGAGATGGCATGATGTACTGCTTGGCAGTCATGCCAGAACCCCAATACAAACATTTCAGAGTGTTCAGGTGCCTATCTGGGGTCAGTTCAGAGAATTTGGGAAGAGATGGGTGAGTCTCATGGTGATTACAAAGGTACAGAAGCTTGGGAAACTCTCTCTGCTCATTCTGACAAGAAAAAATGTCTAAATTTGTTGGTTGGGGCCTCAGATTCAACATGGAGGTCTACATCAAGAGCCACGAGGAGGTAGTGCTGCCCTGAGTCAACACCATTCCAAACAAGCAAGTGAACCCATTCAAGGTTGTCAGTCAATTTCATCCGGCTTCCTAATTCCCCAGATTGAAACCCTTTTCATTATTATGTGTGAGGCACAGTTGAGTGAGAGACTAACAAAACTCTTTTTAATACAAAAGATGAACTGAAGTCAAGGATTATGGCAGCATTCCCCAACTTGAACAAAAAGACCATCCAGAAGAGTTGCAGATTTCAAAACCATCTGGCGGCTGATGACTATTTTATTGAATTAATTTACTCTTTAGTACTTCAAAGTATTTTTGTATAATTTTGGAAATATTATCTGTTAAAATAAAATGTCAGTGTTATTTTAATTTTTGTGCAATTTAGATGACAAATTATTAATTGCATATAAATTATTAAAGTTATTATGGATTATAAAGCATTAAACAAAAGGTCGTGTTGGATTAACTTTCCTTCCTTTTTCCTAATTAATATGCAGGGTCAGTGTATATTACCACCCTAAACAGGGGGAAGCCTGATTGAAAGGTAAGGTACCCTGTATCATAGATTCAAGGTGGAGCATGAGACCTTTGCACCAGCCCTGTTAGTATGCACCATGTTTGAATCAATGCCAGTTAGTAAAGCCCTAAACTGTAAATGGGACAGTTTTTGGATAGATACCATGAAGAGAAGATGTTTATCTGAATTAAGGCATAAATTTAATTCCTTTTTTTATTGGTTTAATATTTGACCAATAGTAGTCTTTCTAACTACATGGGCCAGTAATTATAAAAGATGTAGTTGTGAACATATTATAAATACTGACAATTATACAATTCTAAAGTATTCAATTTTTTAACAAAAATGGAAATATTTTTCTAAGAAAATATGAGAGATCAGCTTAGCATTGAAATAAACAGTACAAAAAAATCCCCACTTCTTTATGTGTAATAGAAATCATTAAATGAAAAGTAAACAGGACATTAAAGTAGATAATTTGAATTTGTAAAATTACATACAAAAAGATGAGTAATCTGAGAGTGTGTTTAAAGGGAATGAACTCCAAGGTTAAGTGATCCGTTATGTGAAGTGCATAAACTGAAGTAAAGAGATAAATAGACAAAAAAGAATGTGACACATTGATGGACAGACATAAGTGACAAAATGGCTGATTATTTCCTCCTTTGAGAAATTCAAAGCAACATGCTCACAACATGATACACTGAATTGATTACTCCAGGAGTATAGAAAGGGTAGGCTTTTATTTATCCCATGTTTATATTTTATGGTTTGTTGTGCTGAATCATTCTTAGTAAATTAAATTCTTTCAATAATGTCTACTTCTCACCTTGTCTGACTGTCTGTCTGTCTCTCTGTATGTCTGTATATCTCATTCTCATGAAGACCATGTCCATCTATATATACATCATTTTATATGTTGGCACGTAATTACCTAAGTTTGTCCATATCTTGCTATCACAGTCTCTTCATATTTATTAACTTGCTGGTCAGTTGTTCTACAAAAACAAATCTACTTCTTCACCATTTCTTTATATTTTGGGGTTTTCAACATTTCAACAAACAAAAATTAGCTGTAATGTTGACAGATGTTATTATCATTCATTTCTCAATGTTCCCAAGTACTTTCAATCTCTTTCTGTAACAAAAAACAAATCTACTTCTTCATCATTTCTTTATATTTTTTTGGTTTTCAACATCTCAACCTTGGCATTTATACCAGTAATTTTTTTTGGTTTATGACCTAGTTAGTTGTTTTCTCTCCCTTTCTTTCTTTCTTTCTTTCTTTCTTTCTTTCTTTCTTTCTATAACATTTAACTCATATTAATTCTAATAATGCTCTATCTTTGATTGTGAGCACTTTATTATAACAAGTTTGCTTGCCTTAAATGGCTGTTAGCATTCTACTGACTCAGCAATTTTAGCTTCACAGTCATCCAAATGGCTACTATATACACTACCAGCCTCATTATTAAGCTACCCCAGTTTTAAAAAAAGTGATGTATTTCATACTATTTTTAGTATTTCTTGCCAAGTATATTTTCTAAATGAAAATAGAATGGTTCTTTTGTTATTATTACTTCACAAAATTTTACAAGGCAGCCAGGAAGCCTTTGCTTTGGCCAGCCAATAAGAAGAAGAGACTAGCATGGGGAAGAGACCACAAAAACTGGACACCAGACTATTTCATTTGATGCACATATTATTGTGCAGTACTAAAAAAGAACCATTCTATTTTCATTTAGAATTATCCACTTGGCAATAAATACTAAAAATAGCATGAAATACATAATTTCTTTTAAAAAACTGGGGTATCCTCATAATTATTGCTGGTAGTTTATATATATATATATATATATATATATATATATATATATATATATATATAAATATTTATATTTAGTTAGCAAATTTTCTTTTGGACATGTCAGATTAAATAAACTGCAAACATTATGTCTACTTATTTTTAATAATACTCACAGATAATCTTTTGTATATTATAATTGAAAGATGTCAGAAAAAAGCTGTAAAGTTGACAGATGTTATTATCATTCATTTTTCAATGTTCCCAAGTACTTTCAATCTCCTTCCAAGATCATCTTTAGAGGTATGAGTTATGGTAACAAAAATAACTGCAAAACTGTGTTGCTAAAAATTACTGTAAATTTTTTTTCTGCTTCAGATATAACCGCTGACAAATTGCTTAGCATTCATTAGAACATGAAAATTATCCAAAATATAATCTTTTTATATGTTTTAATGTCATGGTCATGCATGTGTTAAAGCATGAAAAAACTGTTTTTTTTTACAAACATTTTAAAACACTACTACAGTATTCATAGCCAATTCTATTAATTAACATCTTAAGTTTTTTAATGAACATTGCCTTGAGAATCTGCAACAACATTCCTGTCTATATTCATAATATAAAAAGATAATGATCAATACAAAACTATCCTACACCAAGAAAACAACAAAAGCAAACTACAGATACATCGAGGCAATATTCAATTATAGAAAACTTTTAGCAACACAGTTTTGCAGTTATTTTTTGTTAGCATAACTCATACCCCTAAAGATGATCTTGGAAGGAGATTGAAAGTACTTGGGGACATTGAGAAATGAATGATAATCACATATGTCAATATTACAGCCAATTTCTGACATCTTTCAATTATAATCTGTGAAAGATTATCCATGAATAAGAACAAATTTTATTAAAAATAAACAGACACAAAGTTTTTGCAATTTATTTAATCTGACATATATATATATATATATATATATATATATATATATATATATCTTTAAAAAGAATACAATGGCAAATTCCTTGAATGTATGAACATACATATATATATATAAGGTATACTATATTTATGGCTAAAAGTGTTTAATATCAAATAGAGTGAGAATATAAATGTTTGATGCACTGAAAATAGCATTCAAGCATGAAACTGACTGTCACTTGGCAGTATCAACCTCAGCATCCATCTTTATATGTATATATCTAAATCTAAACTAATTTATAAATGAAACTTTGTCTGTGTGTGTGCATCTGTGTGTGTGTGTGTGTCCGTTACCTATAGACTCCGAAATGGCTGAACCGATTTTCTTGAAAATTTACACAGTTGTACTATAAGCAACTGCAAGTGTTCTTAGCTAGGTTTTGTGTCAAGGTACATCTGATAAATATCGAAAATCGATAATTGAAAGAATCGGGGTATAGAAGGAGTGGTCCAATTTTAATCAAATTTGATACACTCATAGACAAAGACATAAGAAACAATATTCAGAAGTTTCAAGGTTGCAGTTCTTACAACAGTGCAGAAAATTGGTAATATATATATATAAAAGGCAAGATGTTTGTGTGTGTGTCTGTTTATCTGTCTGTATGTCCTTTATACAAATCCACAATTTTTATCCGATTCTCACCAAATTTCACACAAATATTCTTTAGGCTGAGTCTGAGCTTCAGAACTATGAATTATTTTTAAAGCTTTCATTACACCCGAGCAATGCCAGGCTATACTGCTAGTGTGTGTATATATATATATATATATACACACACACACACACAACACATATATATAGATATATATAAATGTATATATATGCATATATAATCAATAAATTAATAAAAGTTCAATCATCATTGATACTGATGATCTGTGTATGTTATGCAAAACTCTGAAATTAGTCAAGAAATAACCAACTGAGCTTTTATTAATTGATTGATTACTGTTATTTCAGTTTTTATCAAGAACTTGCTTGACAAAAATTGTGCTTGCCTTAAAGTAGAATAACTTTTACTTTTTACATATTTTGACTCAACCTTAATATAAACGCTGATATCAACTTCTATGAGGAACTAATGCAGCTCTGGATTAAGAGGGTGGCTGCTGAAAAACCCTATGTTTTGTAACAGGTCTCTGCACCATGCCACACAATCAGGAGAACCCAGTCATGGCTGTCAGACAATTTCTGCTACCTTATTACCCATTACATCTGGCCACCTCGCTCCCCAGACCGCAACCCCCTAATTATTATGTGTGGGATTCAGCTGAGCGAGAAACCAACAAAAATTTTGTAATAGCAAAGATGAACTGAAGGCAAAGATTCTGGCAGCATTTGCCAACTTGAACAAGAAGAACATCCAAAGAAGCTGCTGAAGTTGCCTAGAGGCCATGGTTAAAGCCATTAGTAAATTTATAGAATAAATTTTCTCTTTAGTATTTCAAAAGAATTTTGGTAATTTTAGTAAATATAACACATCAGTGAATAAGTCCAGGGCCTGACATATAGATGATTCCACTAATAAAAATCCATATGATTTTTATAAGGTACTAACCTTCAAATGGCATGAGACAAAAATTGGGTCTAGTTGGATCATTAGTTTACAAATTACAGTTATTTAAGTGAAGCTACTGTTGTAAGTTTTCAAAACAATAAAAAAATCTGAATTTCGTGTGTTGATAAAGCATTGCTTTCTAATAGGGAAAAATACTGTTCAAGGAAAGCAATGGCTTGATAACTGTTATTCAGACTCTACTCCATTGGAAACAATGGTTAAGAGGTGATATGCTGACTTTAAATACAGTCATACAAACAAAAATACACTTCGGTCGCCCAAAATTGTACAGACACAAATAAGCCCTGGCAGCCCAAAACCAGCATTTGTTGCAGAAAGCACCAAAAAAATTCACAAACTTATTTTGGCTAATCATAAATTAAAGTTGTGTGAGATAGCAGAGGAGTTGAGCATATCAGAAGGCAGTGTATTCATCATTTTGCATGAACATTTGTCAGTAGAGAAAGCTGTGCTCAAAGTGGATGCTGTGTTTATTCACAGTCGATCAAAAACAATAGCACGCTGACAATTCAAAGCATTATTTGCAACTGTTTCAATACAACAAGAAGTAGTTTTTGTGTAAAAATGTGACAATGAATGAAATGGATTCACCACTTCACTCTAGAGTCAAATTTGATGTCAACTGAGTGAGCAGATGAAAACTGTCCAAAGTAACCAAAGACACAAACATCAGCAAGCAAAATGTTGGCCTTTGTATTTGAAGATGTGCAAGATATTTTGTAATGTTGAGAAAGGAAGAACCATCAAGAGTGAATGTTATATAGCATTATTGGTGTGTTTAAAGGAAGAAATCGCCAAAAAACAGCCACAAATGAAACTGGAAAAGTGATCTTTCATCAAGATAATGCATCATGTCACAAGTTGATCGCAACAATGGCAAAACTACATTAATTGCACTTTGAATTGCATCCACATCAAACCTATTCTCCAGATCTAACTCCCAGTGACTACTGGTTAGTTTGTAGACCTCAAAAAAATGCTTCAGGGAAAGAGATTTGGCTCCAACAAAGAAGTGATATTGGAAACTGAGGCATATTTTGAGACCAAAGAAAAATCGTTCTTCACAAAAGGCATTGAATTGTTAGAGATGCATTAGAATCAGTGTATCAACCTAGAAGGAGACTATGTTGATAAATAAAGTCTAATTTTACCTGAAAGTTGTTTTATTAGTTAGGCCCAGGACTTATTGAGTGATGTGTTATCTTTTAAAATGAGATGTCAGTGTTATTTTCATTTTTATGTAATTTAGGCAACAAATTATCTAGCACACACTGTAGATATATATATATATATATATATATATATATATATATATATATATGAATTATTTTGAACATTATTTTTACCGATACTCATATTTAAGCAGATATTCTGTTTTTAATTAAACAGTATTTTATATTTATATCTACCGGCCTGATTATTTTACAATAAATTTTAATAATAAATAAATAATCAGGCCGGTAGATATAAATATAAAATACTGTTTAATTAAAAACAGAATATCTACTTAAATACGAGTATCGGTAAAAATAATGTTCAAAATAATTCATTACAAATTGTCGGTTGCTTATAACCAAGTTTCGTTAAAATTCGTTAATTTCCGTAACATGTTTATATATATATATATATATATATATATATATATATATATATATATATATATATTTCTAAACTAATAATGGAACTTTATTTATTAATCTAAAATATTTTCATCACTTTAAATAATGAAAAAGAAAATGCTCCCACTGGCAGGATTTAAACCTGCCCATCCCCACTGCAAAGCAGGACACATTTTTTCATTAAGAAAAGATTCTAGCAACCCATGAAGCTATTATTGTTGAGCACTTTCTCTGAGTATTGTGAATTGCACTCTAATATTAATTATTCTGGTGTTTTGTGGATGTTTTTCTTTTCCTACCTTGAATAAAGTGATAATTGACTATTCCATCATTTGTTGTTTGGGTATTTTCCATGATTTTAGTTGGTGAATATATTATATGTACACACCAGTTACTCTTATTATAACATCTTGTTTTAGCTAAAGGGGTCTTTGCTACAAAAAGACCAATAAGGGCGACATAATGACTGCTTTCGGTAGTGCATAAGAAACTGATACTTGTGGCTAATCAGAAAGTGCATTTATATATATATATATATATATATATATATATATATATATATATATATATATATAATTATTTAATGACTTAGTTTTTGGTCATAATTAAATTAGACCAGTACACAGTTGTATTAAAAAGTGTTCAAAACAATTATGTTGTAGAACTTTTTAATATTTTTCATTTGTAAATGAGTTATTACACAACCCAGGTTTCTACTATCTTGTGTCTTCAGGCAATTTACAATAACGTTATTGTAAATTGCATGAAGACGCCAGATGGTAGAAACCTGGGTTATATAATAACTCATTTACAAATGAAAATATAATGGTTGTAGCTATATAGATATATATGGAAGTGTGCCCTGTATATTCACTGGACTAATAATCTAATTATCAAATATCAGCCAAGAGGGATCTTAATTAAGGGGTTCTAATTAAGCTATAAGTATACAAGTATACTTCATATACCATCTTAGCCTGTTCAAACAAACATGTTGATGTTTAAAGTTTTTTGCCTTCATTGACAAGAGCAAGTTAAATGACATACAAATATTATTTATAAGCTTGTTCAAAAGACAAACTTTTCCGGACTCAGAGAGAGAATTTTTTAGTATTGTTATGTTGAACTTTTTCCTAGAATGTCAATGTGACCTTTGAGGATTTCTTTTATATTATCTGAAAAATATTAAATCCATCAAATGTGCAAGAAAATATCTTTAAAAAGAAACAAAAGATGAATTGTTTAAAGAAAGTCTCTCTACAGAAATCAATAAATATTTTTTTAAGTTACACCAGCTAAGGTTTGCTTAATGGCTAGCTTTGCGCTTAAAACAAGCTAATAGGTTAAATGTTTGCCTACTGCCTCCTCAGTCTTGTGTGTATTGTGATTGTGTGTACATGCACACACACACACACACACACACACACACACACATACACACACACACAAAAAGGATTGATCAATAAGTCCATATCTGGAATTTTTATTTTATAATGTTCAATCTATACGATCAATAGAGAATTATTGGGCTAAGTTCATTGACATGTAAGGAGATTATGTTGAAAAATAAATATTTGTTGAGAAAAATAAGTGAACTTTTTGTCAGGATTATACAAATTTATTGATGTACCTAAATATATACCAATCATCAGTATTATACACACACATACATACATACATACATAAACACATATATATATATATATATATATATATATATATATATATATATATATACACTACCGGCCATAATTATTAGGCCACCTCTGTGTTTTAAAAGAAATGATGTTTTTCATACTATCTTTTAGTATTTATTGCCAAGCGAATAATTGTGAATTAAAATAGAATGGTTCTTTTGTTAATACTGCACATGTGCATCAAATGAACTTATAAATATTTAATAATTACCTATATTGCAGTTTCATTAATCAAAGAATGAAGAAAATTTAGGGTGATTCAGACAAGTTCATCTTTGCCTTGTAAATTTTTGAAAAGTAATAATAACAAAAGAACCATTCCTTTTTCACTTAGAATTATCCACTTTGCAATGAATACTAAAAATAGTATGAAATATATCATTTCTTTTAAAAAAACTGGGGTGGCTTAATAATTATGGCCAGTAGTGTGTATATATATATATATATATATATATATATATATATATATTATAAAATGTAAAATATAGTTTTAATGTATATTACAATCATGGAAAAATGTATTCAATATATGAGATAGGCTATGTCTAAATATAAGAGTAGACTTTGAGGTCAACATCGATTGACAACAATCTGTTTCAAGCTTAAACACAATCTTCTGGCCATATATGTTGGGTGGTACCTCAACTATTTATATATGCTCTTCACTGGAGTGTTAAGGGTAACAAAGTCTGATCTTACCAAGAATGAAACAGACTGTCACCACACACACACACACACACACACACACACACACACACACACACACACACACACACATATATATATATATATATATATATATATATATATATATATATATATTGATTGTTTAATTATTTAGTCTTTGGTCATAATAAAATTAGACCAGTGCACATTTGTATTAAAAAGTGTTCAATACAATTATATTGTAGAACTTTTGAATATTTTTCATTTGTAAATGAGTTATTACACAACTTAGGTTTCTACCATGTGGTGTCTTCAGGCAATTTGCAATAACTGATTTTACCATTTACCGTTTTTTTTTTAAGAACACTCATGTAATGGTGGTTTTTTTTTAATGCTAATGTGATGGGGAATTTTTGAATGCACAATTTTTTAAATTACAGGAAATTATATATTGTAATTTTAAAAATTGCACATTCAAAATTCCCCGTCACGTGAGCATTCAAAAAATCACCATTACATGAGTGTTCTTAAAAAAAATACGGTAAACGGTAAAATCAGTGATTGCAAATTGTCTGAAATCACCACATGGTAGAATTCTAGGTCATGTAATAACTCATTTACAAATGAAGAATATATATATATATATATATATAAGGGTCAGCTAGAAAGTTCATAGACTGGCAAGCCAGCTGTTGTTTTCTGGTACACTTGTATGTCTTTTAGTCTACAAACTTGTGTGCCATCTTACATTTATACCTTGGTCAACATATGAAATTTCCAGCCAACACTTATATATATAGTTTTGTGGTTATTTTTTGTTACTACAATTTACACACCCAAAGATGATCTTGGAAGGAGATTGAAAGTACTTGGGAACTTTGAGAAACAAAAAATAAAATCAACTGTAAAAGTTACAGCACATTTCTTACATCTTTCAATTATCTGAAAGATTATTTGTGAGTATGAATGGATTTTATTAAAAATAAGCAGACATAATGTTTGCAATTTATTTAATATGACATGCCTGAAAGAGAATTTGCTGCCTAAATATACGAATTTTGAATATATATATATATATTGCTATAGATATTATCTTTTGTGAGTACATGTATTTAAGAAGACATCCCTGTTTATTTATAGTGTATTTAACATCTACTTGCCTAAATTATCAAATTTTATTGAAAAGATTGAACCCCATTTAGCCAAAGCATTCCTTACCAGATCACTACTTATCATTAGTCATTATAAATGCTACAAGCTAAGTTTATATAGAAAACTAACTCAAACATAAATTTAACATAAGATTTATTTTCTTCAAACTAGCTTTCAGTTTGTAAACTAGAAATAAAATATATATATATATAAATTAGACAGATGTTAAATTTGGTTTTTAACTGTTTCCTGCTTTCCTGCCTGCTGGAAATCCTCCTCCATGGTTCCTATATATAAAAATATTGGAGAACCATCTGACTCCGCTAATTATCGCCCTATCAGCCTCCTACCAATCTTTGGCAAAGTGTTCAAAGCCATCATCAACACCGAGGTGATACAACATCTCACAGCCCACAGACTCTTCTCTGACAAACAGTATGGCTTCTGCTTCACCAGGTCTACTGTTGATATGCCCACTGAGTATATACACCAGGCCCTCGACAAAAATGGCAAAGCCTGAACTGTTGCCCTTGACATCTCCAAAGTGTTTGACAGAGTCTGGCATGATGGCCTTCTATGCAAGCTGCAGGGCTATGGTATAACTGGACAATTGTTTGACATAATCCAGTCCTTCCTTTCAAACCATACAATGAGGGTAGTAATGAACGGACAAGCCTCCCAATACTATCACATGAATGCGGGAGTCCCTCAAGGCTCTATTCTAGGTCCTACGCTTTTCCTCATCTATATTAGCAATCTCCCTGTTGTAATAAAATCCCAAGTGGGCATATATGTTGACAACACTACAGTTTACTCTTGTCTCAATCAAAAATCTGCCGAGGCTGACAAAGCAAACCATGCTGCCGAGCTTGAAAAGGACCTCCAATCCATGGTGGACTGGGGTAAGAAATGGCTTGTAAATTTTAATGCTTCTAAAATGAAGCTGCTATCTAATAACCACCACAGACAATCATTCCTCCTGCCCATTAAGATGGATCAGGCTTCTCTCGCTGAAAGTAAAACACTGCGTCTTCTCGGGTTAACTCTCACATTCAGTGGAATAACTATATAGAATCCATAGCTAAATCTGCTGCTAAGAAAGTTGGTTATCTGTGTAGGACCAGGAAGTTTTTCCCATCCGAAACAATCCTGCACATATACAAATCTACCATCCGCCCGTGCATTGAATATTGCTGCCATATCTGGTCGGGTGCTCCTGCTATCCACTTAGGTGTCCTCGACCAAATTCAACGGAGAATCTGTAATGTGATCAATCCCGACTTGGCAGCTAGGATACAGTTGCTTTCTTGTCGACACAGTGTGGTTTCCCTGTGTCTCTTCTACAAATACTTTCACAGCTTCTGCTCCGATGAACTTAGCTCACTGGTACCCTTTATATATGAATTTCCATGAGCCACAAAATTAGCAACTAAGTCCCACCCTTTTACTGTAAAACCAATAAATTGTAAATGCAAATTCTACTCCAGCAGCTTCTTTTCTCACACTTCCCACCTGTGGAATTCCTTTCGGCATATTTGCTTTCCCGACAGCTATAATCTCCAAGAATTTAAATGTAAAGTCAATAGTTGTCTCCTGTCTCACTAACTTACATTCTCTCCCTTATGCTTTTATCTTCGTCCACCCAACTCTCATCAGTATTCTTTCTCTTCCTTTTCCTACTCTCTTTCTGACACCGCCTGCAACCTCTCACTCCTTCTTATATCATTCCTCCTATGTAACCCCCTGTACAACAGTGGCAGTAAAATGCCTTGCTTGGGGCGACATGATTATAAAAAAAAAATAAATAAAAATCTTTTGGTCAGCAAGTAAACCCAGTCATTGTATTTAAGAAATTTCTCTTGACAATGTTTTAAAATTTTGTCAAAGTCAAAAGATGAAAATTATGTTTCCAGATATTAATTTTTCTCAAAGTTCAAATTTTGACTTAAAAATATTTATAATGTCAATTTTCTTAAAGAGCTATCAGTTTGTATTGAATTAATCAAAAATGCATGTTTTTTACAGATTTTTTTCCTGGAGAAATCAGTGTTATCATGTAGAATTGCAGAAGGGCTAAGTGGTTAAATAAAAATTACAGTCATGTTAAAAGCTAATTCGTTTCATGCGCTAAAACTAAAAGTCTATACAAACACAGAAATAAAAAATATTATGTTTATAACCCTCAAAATGCATTCCAAGTTATTAAAATAAGTTTTTCTTCAAAGAAAATACACTGACATGAATTATTTTAAAAAAATAAAATTGTTAAGATAAAACAGATAGAGCATAAATAAGAAAATATTAAAGAGCACATTATTTTTAAATTTTAATAATAAAAAAAAGACTGATTCTGATAATTCTTAAGAAAAAAAATTATAAAGTTAAAATATTTTCCTTTTCTTTTTGTTTGTATTTTTTGCTGAGTGAAACATTCCAATGATGGGAAAAAATAAGATTGCTTTTTTTAAATAATTGGGATTAAATTTTTTTTTTTTCTGTTTATTTATTTATTTATTTTTTTTTGAATGATTCATTTTGGAAACTTGTTTGATCTTGATGATTATGCATTTTGCTGATTTGACAAAATGCTGATGGGTTTTTAAAAGTGTTTTTCATTTTCTTTTTTCTTTTAGAAGTTTAAACTGGAAACTACTTGAAAACACCAAAAACAAAATTTATAAATTGAAATTAAGTGATTCTGAAAACGTAAAAATCTGTATGAAACTAAAAATAAATAAAAAATCATGTAAATTTAACTGTCAGTCAGTTGCTTGGGCGATCATGTCTCAAAAGAGACATGACTGACTGGGCAGAAGATTATCCCGCAGTAGGTTGCCATTGCTTTCTGCGGTAGACTGGTTGCCAACCAAGGCTATAGAACCCAATCTGTCCTGTTATTTAACCCATAACTGGAAGGAATAGATGGATTAATACCTTTCCCAAGGGTATTTGCACATAAGTGAATGCAATGAATTCAGCTGGAATTTGAAATTGGCTCTGCACTTTCTCGTTCTGAGCTGATATCCACTGCACCACAACGCACATCCACAAATTTAACTGTATAATTTGTATAAAAGGTAAGAGAATTGCTACAACAGAATTTAGCAGGTTTAAAGAAAGACACCATAAAAATTACAAAGTAAATTTTTAAAAAAATAATTTACTTAAACTAATATTAAAATAATTTCCAGTTTAAAATAATCAATAGTAATAACAATAAATTAAAATTTTTAACAAAAAACATTTTAGAAATAAAAATATAATGATAATCAAAAAGTGCTAAATATTATTATGAGTTCTATGATGTGGGGATGTTAAAAAATTATTTAAAATTCTAATAAAGAGTTGATGAAAAGATCTCAGCTTGACCTTCTTCTCAAAATCAGTTTCCTAATATTTAGTCATTGATCTCCTAATTTTGAGAAATGATTTGAGCCAAGAATTTTTCAACAGCCCTCTCATGTCAACAACAAGAAAAATTTGTAAATATTTATGAAATAAATAAATAATTAAGATATGAATATAATCAAAAAAAGGTCAGTCAGTTAAGTGTCATACGTGAAACACGCTTGGGCAATCATGTCTCGAAAGAGACATGAGGGACTGGGCAGAAGATTATCACGCAGTAGGTTGCCATTGCTTTCTGCGGTAGACTGGTTGCCGACCAAGGCTATAGAACCCAATCTGTCTTGTTATTTAACCCATAACTGAAGAGAAGACACGGATTAATACCTTTCCCAAGGGTATTTGCGCATAAGGATGTGCATTGTGGTGCATTGGATTCAGCTCGGAACGAGAAATCGGGGAGCCGAGTTCGAATTCCAGCTGAATTCATTGCATTCACTTATGCGCAAATACCCTTGGGAAAGGTATTAATCCGTCTATTCCTTCCAGTTATGGGTTAAATAACAAGACGGATTGGGTTCTATAGCCTTGGTTGGCAACCAATCTACCGCAGAAAGCAATGGCAACCGACTGTGGGATAATCTTCTGCCCAGTCAGTCATGTCTCTTTTGAGACATGATCGCCCAAGCGTGCATCCTGTATGGCACTTAAATGACTAAAAAAAGGTACAGAGCCTAATTCCATCAATAATTAATTATTATTGTGTTCTTGATAAATAACTTGGACAACGATGGCAATGACAGCAGCACTATTAATAATCACAATAACAATGCTCATATTAATAACATGATAGCAGAAATAATAATAGCAAACTAGAAAATAATGGAAAAAAATAAAAGCAATTACGATGCAATAATAATAATAATAATAAGAAGAAGAACAATGGTAGGAATAAGAAGAATAATAAAATAAAGAAAAGGAATAAACTATAAAATTCTGTTAAAACAGTAACGTCAAACACTTGTTATATAAAAGGTAATAAAAAAAAAAATGGAGCTTTGTTTTTGGGTGCTTTCAACATTACAGTGCTTTCCTAATCTGGAGGAGAATAATCAGAAATATCTGCTAGTCTTCATGCTGGTTTCAACTGAATAAATAAGATGCCTTACTCACTACTGAGGAAGAGGGTTTTGGGACACCAGCAGTGGACCCGGCTATCATCAGCATCTCTTGGCTAGATTCCTTCTTTCGCCTTCTTTCTTCTTTTCTTCTTTCTCTCTTTTCTTTCATTTTTTTCTTTGCATCTTTTTTTTTTCTTAATTTTTACCTCATTCTTTTTTTTTTCAGATCTCTCCATTCTCATTTTTTTTATTTCATTTTTTTTTTCAATATCTGTGTGTTGAGTATAAATTTTGTTGTTGTTGTTGTTGTTGTTTGTTTGTTTACATTCTTTCATGATTTCAATTTACCGAAAAGTAATCATTTTTCCTTTCTTTTTTAATCAGTTCAACTATTCAGTCATAAAATTTTGTCTTCAGTACAGTAAGGATATTTTCTGTTTTCATTTCTTTCAGGTTTCTTTTTTTTTTTGCTTTTAAAATCATAACATTTAATCCAAATTAGATTATGGCATAGCGTCTTACCAGATTGTATGAATCATTCATGAAAAATTTGATTGACCAATTCTGCAGCTTAAATCTAAGGGCTGATAGCAGCATTCATGGCTTCAGAGATTGTAGAATTTTGACCAAGCAATCAACTAGGAGATAACTCTCAGATACAACATAATACTTAATAATTTTCCGGCACAAAAAGCCTTGCAAGATTAATGATTTGGCTAGACCAACCAAACTCATTAAATACTAATTCAATAATACGTTTCAGATCCATCATTCCAACATCACTTAATTGTTAAGATCTTTCATAATTTTTCTAATGTACTGAAAACCATTTCCTAAAAAGAATTTCAGTGTTATCCTTGTAATCTTTTTAATATCAAAAGGAGGCAATAAATTCACAAGCATTTGTTAAACAAGGTCAACATTTCTGTTTTTCTTTTTCAATAGTCTATGTAGAGCAAACTCACTCTCTGTAGTTAGTAAAATAAACAATTCAGTCATTGAACCACCATGAAGGCTTCTCACTGATCCAATCTCTGATACTGCTTATATACAGAGACACTGTTGTACAATTTTTCAGTAATTAACATTTTTTATTAGCATTGACTGATATTTAAATTATTTCAAACATTATTATAGTGGATACTCATGTTTGAAATCGATGCTCTGTTTTTATTTTTACTTTAGAAAGTGTGTATTACATATGCTTATAAAACCCATTCAAGAAATCTCGTAAAATAAAATGTGCCAAGAACATTTCTTTATTGAGAACAGAAAACTTTACAAGGTTTCGAGAGGTCTTCAAAAATGATATTACTTCTGCCCCAATATAGTCGTAACATTTGCATATACATTTAATACACTAACAGCAACAACTAATAAGGGACATAGGCAGTATAATATCATGAGGCTATGGATGATAGATTTAATGTACAATGTTTCAAGCAAAAATAAAAATGTAGAATCACAAGTATCTGCTATAATAATGTTTGATGTAATGAAAATGTTGGATTAAAAATGAACTATTAATTCATTGGAAACTGATATTTATATTAAGAACAATTATATCTTTCTTATGAATCATTTCCAGGTATTTATTTTAGCAAAATAAGCTCAGAATGAGATAAATATCTATAGATTACATAATGTTAAAAGTCAAAAGCTTTCCAAATTTTTTTTAATGCCATTTAGGATGTAGGAGATAAGGATTACTGCAATTTTTTTAATTATCTGTTAATTATTTTATTGTTTGTCGAGCCTTTAGCTGTCAGTGAATTTATGAACAAATTTTCAGCACTCTACGCCCTCATGAGGTTAATGACTGAAGTTCTCGAGTGATATTTCTGCCAGTTAGCTACGATGTGTCTTCTTCATTTCGTAGTGCGTCTCCGTTTAACTGTTTTGTTGTTGTTTACGTTGCTTGGGATACTTTTTTTTTTTCCTTTTTCAACGAACAATCTTTTGAGGTTTGCTTCTTTTCCATGGTAATCCAATGTATCTTGATTCATATAGTTTTGGGAAGCATTTGGTTGTTTCGTTAGATTCCGCTGTATTGATCTGATCTTTCCATCTGATTTGATATCCTTGGCAATGTAAACAACAACAAAACAGTTAAAAGGAGATGCACTATGAAACGAAGAAGACACATTGTAGCTAACTAGCAGAAAGGGTGAAATATCACTCGAGAACTTCAGTTATTAACTTGATGAGGGTGTAGAGCGCTGAAAATTTGTTCACAAATTCACTGACAGCTAAAGACTTGACAAAAATTGACAAATAATAAAATAATTCAACAATGCTGTTAAAAAGAAATATGGATACATTGAAGTATCTGTTAATTGTCATGCCTTCTTGGGAATGATAATGGAGAGATTTCCTGTTGTCTTGTACATGCCCAATTTTGAATTCAAAATTTTTCTTCTCTTGGACTGAATCCATCATTCATTATGGCAAACAAAAACTGGAGAAAACAGTCTATCTTGATATTTAACCCATAGTTTTTGTTGTTGTTGTTTCATTAATCATTTCATCCCAAGCAAAGCAATAATGTCACTAAAATGCAAGGGGCTACTGGGAGGGAAAGAGAATGAGAAAACTTTAGAAGGAACAGGAAACCCAATCCTAAAGAGGAAATAAGGAATAAACTATTCCAGTTGTCGAGAGAAGAGATTAATTCATGTCTTTCCCACAGGCATTTGTGTGAAAGTGAAAGCAACAGACTAGTCTGGAAATTGAACTTGTCTAGCCAGTTCTACTTTCTGTTCTAACATCTGTTACACCACCTGCACATTCTTTGAAATTTAGTTTTACCTGAATTAAAAATTCCAAACAATCTTGTTGGAATAGCAATGGTATTTTCTGAATTTTCTTAAGTTTCAATTTAATCTGCAATACCATAAAAAGAGTAACAGAATAAAGAATTCAAGCTGGGCTCTTTATGAAAGATTTGACATATCAAATATCTTATTAAAGAAGATCAAACTGGTTTTATCAACTCTGAAGCCATTTCTGCATATCAGAATAAGTCTTTAGCTCAAAAAATGGAAGAGATGCCAGCTTTTCAACAACAACAGAATGAAAAATAAATTCTTTTTAAATTCAAGAAAATAATTTAAGTCTAATGTGATTTCAAAAAGCCATTTCACAGGCAGTGTGTAACAATCATGTACTTTTTATAAATAATTGTTGCTTCTTGGCTTTTTTCAGATTACTTTTGTGAACTCTATAAGGTTGAATACATTTTCAAGAGGTCTTCAAAAAATATTATTACCTCTGTCCCAATATAGCTGTAACATTTGCATATACATTTAATACACTAACAGTAACAACTAATAAGGGACATAGGCAGTATAATATCATGATTTGCCCAAAAATAAATGTTGCAAAATGAAAAAAATAAATTTTAGTATTTTTTAAATAAATTATGCTTTTCTCATGAAAAATAAATATAACATTTATAATTTTGAAGACCAATCTATAGTACCACTCATGACCTTGAGCACAAATTAATATTTCCCCCATATATATATATATATATATATATATATATTAAAACTGCTCAATATAGGAGGTCCTTTAGAGTAGGAAAAAATTATCTGTAAATTTGAATAAACAATTCTAAGAAACCCAACAATACAAAAAATATTATATATATATATATATATATATATATATATATATATATATATTAGCATGCACACACATACATACACATATACATACATATATATATATATATATATATATATATGAAACAATCAGTCTCATTTTCATTTTGGCCTTTGTGAAACTTTGGTACCAATGTCTTCAAATATCTGCTTTATTCTTAAGAGTCAGAGTCAACATCCATTTAAATTTCCTAGCATTGTATGTTTTTTCTCATTCTTCTTCATAACTGAATATCTACTTAACAATCTCAGTCAGATTTATTTTATCTTATTTTATTTGCTCATTAAAGTAATGACCAAATTTGACTGTTTATTTTCTTATATGATTTTGTTAATGTCCACAGTATATGTTTCAAATCATCATTGCAGATATTTCTCTGAATTTCAAAATTTTTCTTTGCAATATTTATGCATTTAGGATTTCTGGGTTTATGCTTTGAGTTTTGATGGCTCTGACTGACAAGCAGAAACAAAAAGATCTTGCATTTTCTTTTTGCGAGATTTTAATTGACTGAGAATGTTCTCATTTTAGAATGAAGCTCATAACACTGTGAAAGGCTGGGAGAAATGTAGAAAACTCTTCATGACATTATTTTCCAGAGGGGAAAATATTTTGACTAATATTTTGGACAATTATAATAACTTACAAGAAATCAGATAAAATAGTTGATAAGTTTTGTATCACTGAATTTCAAGCAAATTGCAAATTGAATGCAAATTAAAAGGTGACAGGAAAAAGATTTCTAATGACTACAATTTCTGTAAAGGATGATAAGTTTCTATAAAAATTCTTAAAAGCAAAAATGGCAACCATGTTTGTACTGTAATCAATTAGTAAATAGATCTTTTTAATTAAAACTTCATTGAAATTATATGAATCAAATCACAACCAATTAGCAAAAGATAGGGAGTTATGGAGGGAGTTAAATCTGGCCTTATATCATATAAGAAGAAGCATTAATAGGATTATGAGCAACAACAATAAGAATGTTTATTAAAACAACAAATAGAAAGGTGCAATATAACATGAGAGATCCAGCAGTAAAGGATATTTTTTTCATACGGTTATATGCTTTTGAAGTTTGTAAGTCAAAAATTTTCTGTTGTGCACATATTTGCTTTTGACTTTACGTATTAATATGGAAAATGAAGCAAAACTAATGTTCCAGCTCTGATGTGAAAGCTCTCAATAATTGTAAAAGACATTGAGGAAAGAGATAACAATAGAGGCTTGATATTTCTATTATGGGATGGAGTTTCTAAACTATGACAAATGTGTTGCTACAGATCACAAAAGAGGCAGAACAATAAAGATTAGAAATAACATTTGAAAAGAAATGACTACTGTGTTGGGTTAGAAATAACATTTGAAAAGAAATGACTACTCTTTTCGGCAGGAGCCTGTTTTTTTTCTAGTAAACAATTTTTTCCATGTAATAATGAATAAAGATAAGATATATAAACATGCTTGAAGACAAGTGAAAACAGAGAGCTAATAATGGTCTCATATAAATATGAATGAATAATGTCAATAACAACAATAACAATTAATAAGAGTGAATGAAAAAGAGGATCAGTTTTATATTGTGATTGGATAGCAAAGTTGTCTTGAAAAATAAATATGTTTTTGGACATCAGAAATAGCTGAAGACATTGTCAAAGATTGAATGCAAAATTGTTCTTCAGAGTTATGAATCTTAGAAGAAACAATGGTCAATAATAATTAACTTGGCTTAAATACTGACTTAATAAAAGAAATCCTATTGCAAAACTGGTTTTTATTTTCATGGCGGAATAGACAAGAAAAAGTCGATATACAAGAAAGAGAAAAGAAAAATTTTGAAAAATTAAATTAAAAATGGATAAATATTTCCCAACACACCCTGATCTCTCTATTTACCTTTTATATAAAAATACACCAATATACCTGTTGTTGGTTGGTCAGTTTATTTAGCAGTATAACAACCTCTATGGGTTATTTAATGAGCTAGGGGAGAAGAAATTTTTTCATTGCTTTCCTAAATGTATTTTTGGGTAAATAAATATAACAAACCCTACTGGAATTAGAACTCGTGTTTCTGATTAAGAATTCTGAACTATTATCCATTACACCACATTCAAACTTACAGCACCTGGTATTCCCAAGCGGTCACCCATCTAGCTACTGACCAGGCTAAATATTGCTTAATTTCAATATAAATGGCTATTTCATGCTAATAGCTCCATTAGCTCTTTTGTCTTCATTATTAATTACTAAAGCTCAGATTTAAGGTTTCTTTTCTTTACATCTTTACAAGTTAAATTTTTGATCAGGGACTCTGTCCACAAAATTTAAATAATAAAATTCACTTTATAGAATTACTTTTTTTCTTTCTTTTTCTTCAAAATTTATTTTTGGTTCATGCTTTGTCTTGGAAATTGATAATTGGTGACCAGTGCCACAAAAAGAATACATAAATAACATCAGATTTGTTTCCGGTAATTCAGGATTAAGAATCAACCAGACTTCTATCCGATTGCGGTCAGATTTAATATCTATCCTAAACAAAAAATTGTCTACTTAGCAAAAGTAACGAACCATTGGCAGACAAAGACATCTTCCGGCCATGACAAATTACATTCATGAATGACAGTAAGAAAAAAATAGAGAAAAAAATATGATTAGGTGGTAAAATATTTGTTAAGAATTTCACAAAATACTTTAAAAGCTTCTAAAATTGCTGGCAAGGTACCCAAAAGAAAATGAACGAACCATTGGGGTGAATTTAAATGCAGGAACCATTTTTTTTAACATTTTCTGGGCAATGGCAATTTCAATACAAAAGCTGCTCATAATAATGAGGTTAAACAATACATTTCCAAAAGAAATTTACATTTCATTTTGGTAGATTCTTATGACTTCCTTTTAATAAGGTTTATTTTATGACAGAAATTTATTAGTACTTGGTTATAATAAAAATATAAACTAATATGAAATATAAAGGCATGTCTATGTATTTATTCTTATAAGTCTTATTTATAAGAAATAGCGGCTGCTTGTATAGTAATGTGCGTGTGCATTAGTATTTTCTATAATAAAAATTCTTAAATGATTATGGAAATATAAATACACACATACATACGTATGTATGTGGATATTAATTTAAGAAAAATAAAAAGCAGAAATCGCAACTCAAATGTGTACCCACTAAAAATTACATTTATAGTAATAAAAATAACGTCAGCTTTTTTAATCCATTAAAAAATATATGTATCTATATATATGTGCGTGTTTGTGTGTGTGTTTGCATGTATACAGATGCATATATACTTACATGCATATACATGTAAGTATACATATATATGGATGTGTATATGATAAAATATAGTTTTAAGTTATGCTATAGTTATAGGTTAAAGTGCTCAACATCAGTGATAGAGCATATGTAAATATAAAATACAAAATTGGACATTGAAGTCGACACCCATAGGTGACAGTTTGTTTTATGCTCGACACAGTCATCAGACTGTCTCCTCTGGGTGTTGACTTCAATGTTCACTTTTATATTATATATATATATGTGTGTGTGTGTGTGTGTGTGTGTGTGTAATATATATATATATATATATATATATATATATATATATATACTGAGCTGAAGAAAGGTCTTTTAAAACATTTTAAAATAGACCACTCTTATATATATAAGAAATAGAATATACAAATAATATATACACAGACATGACAGAATTGAATAGAGACCAAGATAAATTTTATTTCTGATTTTTTTTAAATAACCAAGATAAACTAACATAGTTTATTTGATTAAAACTGGAACATGCCATGAACCAAAGGAGCATCAGACATCCGAATTTCAGCTAGGACGTATCGTGGGCCAACATGAAGGTGGTCTTAGTCAATGAAAAATATCTGAACATCTCTCAATACCCCTTTAGAGTGATTGTACAATTCACCAGAGAGGTTGAGATAAAATAGGATCAATAAACTTCCATGGCCAAGTTAGTCTCCGGATATTAACCCTATTGAACACCTTTGGGGCATATTAGATCAAAAACTCTGCAAAAAGAACAGGAAGCCATCTTCTAAGCCTGAACTTTTAGAATTATTGCGTGAAACATGGCAAGAAATTCCTCAAGATGATATTCGTGAACTCATCGCTAGCATGCCTAGAAGGGTCCTTGCATTAAAGAAAGCAAAGGGAATGTCAACCAAGTATTAGTTATTAAATTTATGACCATTTATAATTACTTCATTAGTATAAATTACTTGTTTAATAAAATAATTACTTGTTTAATAAAATAAACGATTTCTGTGAGCATCTATTCAATTCTGTCATGCCTGTGTGTATATATATATATATATATATATATAAGAGAGATCCTGAAAAGTTGTCAAACTGACTTACTTTACAAAATTAATAATTTAATGACCAAACATAAGAATATTGATTTTGGAAACATGTTCAAATGTGACCCAACACACACACACACACACACACACACACATGTATGAGTTGAATATATAGATCGGAATCCAACAAGATGACATAATAAAGTAAAAGAATAAAATAGGAAACATATCTCAATCTAACATGTTTAACTTTTATTAAAAGCTTCTTCAGAGTCTGAAAGAAAAATGAAAAATTAACAGGGAAAATATACTGGCATGTTGTGATTTGGAGTTAGTTCTTATTGGTCAGATATGTGTCATGTGTATTAAAGCAACAGGTAATTATTTTTAAATGTATGTGTATGCATGTATTAAAGCAACAGGTAATTATTTTTAAATGTATGTGTATGCATGTATTAAAGCAACAGGTAATTATTTTTAAATGTATGTGTATGTATGTATTAAAGCAACAGGTAATTATTTTTAAATGTATGTGTATGCATGTATTAAAGCAACAGGTAATTATTTTTAAATGTATGTGTATGCATGTATTAAAGCAACAGGTAATTATTTTTAAATGTATGTGTATGCATGTATTAAAGCAACAGGTAATTATTTTTAAATGTATGTGTATGCATGTATTAAAGCAACAGGTAATTATTTTTAAATGTATGTGTATGTATGTATTAAAGCAACAGGTAATTATTTTTAAATGTATGTGTATGTATGTATTAAAGCAACAGGTAATTATTTTTAAATGTATGTGTATGTATGTATTAAAGCAACAGGTAATTATTTTTAAATGTATGTGTATGTATGTATTAAAGTAACAGGTAATTATTTTTAAATGTATGTGTATGTATGTATTAAAGCAACAGGTAATTATTTTTAAATGTATGTGTATGTATGTATTAAAGCAACAGGTAATTATTTTTAAATGTATGTGTATGTATGTATTAAAGCAACAAGTAATTATTTTTAAATGTATGTGCGTGGAATATTTTGTATGTGTATGTATGTACAGAAACACTTGTCTGTTTATGTATGTAAGATAGTAACATTAGTTAATATGTGTACATGTGTGTGTGCATATTAGTACACATGTCATGTATATTGAAGCAATGGACTATTTTTAAATACTTGCAATATCTCGCTACATTTTCAGTGATTTAATTGGAAATGTCTACAGACATTTCTTTCATGCACATACACATATACACTTATATAAACTAACATTAATGTCCAACGAGCAGACAAATGTACCATCACACATATTACCATCCAAAATAAATGTTCTACAGACATATATTTAAAAATAATTATCTATATGCACATGACACATATCTGACCAATAAGAAATAACACCAAATCACAATATACCAGTATATTATCGCTTTGTAATTTTTCTCTTAGTCTCTGAAGAAGCTTTAATAAGAGTCAAACATGTTAGCTTGAGATACGTTTCTTATTTCGTCATTTTACTTTATTCTATAACATATATATATATACATATATATATATTATTTTAATTCAGATACTTCAATCCAAAGGAAAAAAGCAGGAAGGTAAATTCCAAAAAACCCGATCCTAATTAATATTAAAAATTTATTTTAATATTAAAAAATGATACAGGAAGAGAGCTCCATGTAATAAAATATTACAGAGCAAATATATATATTAAAAAAGGATTAATTCAAAGATGTTGAATGGCCATTTCGATATGACGATCCCCACGGGGAGCGACACATCACCTCAGCAACAGAAAAAAACCTTTCAGAAACTGGAGAAAAATTAGTCTACTTTTCCTTTTTAAATAGATTGCAAAGAAATTAAAAAATAAATAATAATAAAATAAAATAAAATAAAATAAAAATAAAGGGAAAGAAAAAGAAAAGGAAAAAGAAAAAGAAAAGGATAGAATAAAATCAAATAAATAAGAAAAGAAAAAAAAATTGACATCGTCTGGGTTTGCAAAAAAAAGGGGAGAATGTAACTAAAAATTAACAGACCCCGTGTTGAATCATTTAAAGCAACACGGAAAAAAGTTGGTAAGAGAGATAAAAGAAGGAAGGGAGGGAAAAAGAAAGAAACTAAAGAAAAAAATTTTTTTTAAATATTACAGACGCTGGACAAATTCAAAAATCTAATTTCCCCAAAACGTTGAAGTATTAAAAAAAGCCTTTACTTAAAAAGGCATAAATTATTGATAAAAGGGAATAAAAAGATATAGGATTTGAAATAAAATTATTTTTTTTAAAAAATTAGGTCATTTGAAATTAAACTAAATAAAGACAATACTAGGTAAAAAAAAAAAAAAAAAAAAAAAAAAAAAAAAAAAAAAATTACAATTATTATATATACATATCAATAGAAGTACACACACATATATATATATATATATATATATATATATATATATATATACACACACACACCATTTAACGAATAAGAATACATATATACATACACATACACACACATACATTCAATTTATTACACACTAATATACATATACATGCGCATACACACATAAATACACATGTATGTGTGTGTACACACCTATATACAAAAAATTCATATAGACATAATATACATGTGTACACATACATGCACACATATACACACACACGCACACACATAGACATAATATACATGTGTACACATACATGCACACATATACACACACACGCACACACACACACATACACATATATATATATATATATATATATATATATATATATATATTCTTTATGCACTCACACATACATATTAATGAATATTATGAAAAGGAGCATTTACATAGCTAAAAAAAATTTTTTTTTTTCCAAAATAACATATAGCCCACATACATAAATACATATATACAAATATGCACATCCACACACAAACATACACATAAAAAAAAAAAAAAAAAAAAAAAAAAAAAAAAAATTAAAATTAAAATTAAAAATTTTTTTAAAATAATAAAAAATTATAGAAAAATATAGAATTTAAAAATTAAAAATTAGAAGTTAAATTTTAAAATCCGCCCTATGGCGGCACTTGTTTATAAATTCCCTTCTAAAGTTCAAAAGTAAGTCCTGATGAGGATACTTCAAAATCAGAATCCTCTCCAATAAACACAGACGACACCTATCACGAAAACTTTTAGGAACTCAGCAACAAACTCAGCTTGTACTCCTAAAAGTTTTCGTGATAGGTGTCGTCTGTGTTTATTGGAGAGGATTCTGATTTTGAAGTATCCTCATCAGGACTTACTTTTGAACTTTAGAAGGGAATTTATAAACAAGTGCCGCCATAGGGCGGATTTTAAAATTTAACTTCTAATTTTTAATTTTTAAATTCTATATTTTTCTATAATTTTTTATTATTTTAAAAAAATTTTTAATTTTAATTTTAATTTTTTTTTTTTTTTTTTTTTTTTTTTTTTTTTTTTTTATGTGTATGTTTGTGTGTGGATGTGCATATTTGTATATATGTATTTATGTATGTGGGCTATATGTTATTTTGGAAAAAAAAATTTTTTTAGCTATGTAAATGCTCCTTTTCATAATATTCATTAATATGTATGTGTGAGTGCATAAAGAATATATATATATATATATATATATATATATATATATATATATATGTGTATGTGTGTGTGTGTGCGTGTGTGTGTATATGTGTGCATGTATGTGTACACATGTATATTATGTCTATGTGTGTGCGTGTGTGTGTATATGTGTGCATGTATGTGTACACATGTATATTATGTCTATATGAATTTTTTGTATATAGGTGTGTACACACACATACATGTGTATTTATGTGTGTATGCGCATGTATATGTATATTAGTGTGTAATAAATTGAATGTATGTGTGTGTATGTGTATGTATATATGTATTCTTATTCGTTAAATGGTGTGTGTGTGTATATATATATATATATATATATATATATATATGTGTGTGTACTTCTATTATGTATGTATATATATATATATTGTCTTTATTTGAATGATAATTTTTAAAAAAAAAATAATTTTCAAATCCTATATCATTTTATGAATTTATGCCTTTTTAAGTAAAAATATGCTTCAACATTTACAGAAATTGATTTTTGAATTTAGCTTTAAAAAATTTTTTCAGTTCTTTATCTCTCTTATAACTTTTTTTCCGTGTTGCTTTAAATGATTCAACACGGGGTCTGTTAATTTTTAGTTACATTCTCCCCTTTTTTTTGCAAACCCAGACGATGTCAATTTTTTTTCTTTTCTTATTTATTTGATTTTATTCTATCCTTTTCTTTTTCTTTTTCCTTTTCTTTTTCTTTCCCTTTATTTTTATTTTATTTTATTTTATTTTATTATTATTTATTTTTTAATTTCTTTGCAATCTATTTAAAAAGGAAAAGTAGACTAATTTTTCTCCAGTTTCTGAAAGGTTTTTTTCTGTTGCTGAGGTGATGTGTCGCTCCCCGTGGGGATCGTCATATCGAAATGGCCATTCAACATCTTTGAATTAATCCTTTTTTAATATACATATATATATATATATATATATATATATATATATATATATCAGCATGCGGTGTAGACATAGAAGAATCCAAAAGAATATCCTGTATATACAGTGGTAGGATAACTCCCTAAGAGAGCTCTAAATATATATGTATATAAATACATATAGAGCAAATATAAGAAAAATTAAGGCAGACACGTTATTTTATGATAAATCGGAACTATAGACCTATTTCAGGCAAAGCATCTTTAGCTTCCATCTTTATTGTACAAAAGATTTTACACAAATCTTTTGTACAATAAAGATGGAAGCTGATGATGGTTCACCTGAAATATGCCTACACTTCTGATTTACCATGAAATAACATGTCTGCCTTAATTTTATATATATATATATATATATATATATATATATATATATGCACACATATACATTGGTGTCAGAGTCACTTAATTTTTTGTGTTATGTATGCAATAAAATTTGGTTATGTTGCAAAATATTTGTTCAAGATAAAATGTTTACAGTAAACAAGAAAATCAAATAATATATCATTTCTTTGATTGCTTCAATGTGTGAACAACTTCCATCCCAGTTAAGAATTTGTAAATAGATTATGAAAGTAAAGATCAATTTTCTCTATGAATTTGGTTCTAATTCTATTTTCAGTGTTTATTTGTATTATGTTCCTTGCACACAAGTCGAATGATAAGCCTGATTCTCCTAAATTCCAATTCTGGACAAGGAGGAATCAACCCTGTTCAGTTTGGAAATGGGAAGAGCAAAGATTTCTGTCTAAATTCCTGGGATGAGGTGTTATCATCATTTACACTATTTATATTTGGACTGTTGTCTTCATCTTTGTTGTTGTTATTGTTGTTAACATTTCAGCTCTCCATCAGGTGTCTATCAATCTGAGTAACATACAGAGAATTTCGAACTGACCTCATTATTTAATCTGCAGATAACCTAGTGGATTTAAGCGTTGATTTATTTGGTGACATAGTAATTGTGAATTCAATCTCTGAGTGGGGCAATGTGTTTGGATTCAGTGGAAATGGGTAAGCAATAACTGAGCAGTACTAAAAATAAAAACTAGTCTATATCCCTAGTGGAGTAAGGATATTTGTTTCAATGTTTTTTGGGTTTTTTTTTTTTTAACTAAAACCACCCTGCATGAAAATAATTCACTTTATTGATGTACCAAAGTTAGAAAAAGGAAGAAATTACTTTCAGAATTGTTATTTATTAGAATTGGCCAACTTTGGCACATGGCTGCCTTTCTAGAGCATTTAGTGAGGACTGTGCTCACTCTTAATGGCTTGCAAGACTATTATGAAAATCACTGAATGACTATGAGTACTATTTTTTTTATAAAATTGAATAGTATACAAAATTAATTGTTTCACTGCCAAAGCTTTTATTTAATGACATTGCTTCCTGGAATGGAATTCTGGGTTGTAGCATCAATTGCTGAGCCTTAGAAACTAGATTGTTTTTTTTTTCTCTAAGTCACTAAACATTTGTGTACAGTTTTTATACTACCACTAACATTAAAATATAAAAGTAAAGATCATATCTTCTTTTCCTTGTTGCAAGTTAGCAATTTACAGAAGCCATAACAAATTAGCAATCAGAAAACAGCTCGCAACAAAGTGTTTTCTCTCAAAGGAATAATTTAGCCTGATATTAAAATATGTATCATGAATTTATTGGACATATAAAAATGTCTAATGCCAAACAAATGACTAAATAAAATAAATGTCCATGTTTGTCATTTATAACACGTTTCTAAAACCTACTTAGTTACAGACTACAGGGAAGTACCCATCTATTATATTAAAAGGAAAGATACTGGCAAGCATTGAGATGATGCTTAAAACTGAACTATGACTTCTGAAGCTGGATTTAGCTAGGGTCATATTTGCGTTGTTTTGCCAAACTAAATTAAGGCTATGTAAACACAGTAACAATATGTAATATCTAAAAAATTTCTCATAGGTATTCATAACTTCAAATCATATAATTATAATAATGTATAAGAGGAGATTCACAGAAAATCACAGGGAGATCTTTACAATTTAAAACCCACAAACACACAAAAAAAAACTAATTCTTCTTCTTCTTTTTCTTCTTCTTCTTCTTCTTCTTCTTATCATTATTATTATTATTATTATTATTATTATTACTACTGATACTATTATTGTTACTATTATTAAACAAACAAAATGATTGATGTAATTCTTCCAATATTTCTCAACACTTAGTAAAGAGTACAGTTCAAAAATGTAACCGCAATTTCTACTCTAACAGCTTCTTTTCACACACCTCCTACCTGAGGAATTCCCTTCCATATACTTGCTTCATCGAGAGCCACAATCTCCAAGAATTTAAATGTAAGGTCAATAGACATCTCAAATTGCACTAACTCTCATCCATTCTCTCAAGCTCTTTTTTCATCTACTCTAACTCCATCCTTAGTATTCTCATCCGTCTATTACCCTCCTCCTGACATTTCCTATAACTAACCCCTCTCTCTCTCATCACTTTTCCCTATGTAACCCCCTGCACAACAGTCACAGTAGAATGCCTTGCTTGGGGTGAGATGATTTAAAAAAAGAAAAGATAGGAAAAAGGAAAGAAAGGACAGTGTTTAACAATGTTCAACAATATTTTTTACAATATGACTGTCTTCTTCAAGTATTGTTTAAAAACTGTATCCAAGTATAAAAATATTAAAAAATCTACCAAAAATTACAAGTCTTTGTACAAACTTCACTTGTCTTTAGAAAAATGGTTGTACTGGTAACCAACACATCAAAATGAATTAAATGCAGCCAGGATGAATGGCATGCACCTGAAACAGGAGTAACACGATGTTGATCTTGCTCATTTCAAAATTTTTCATCAGTTGATTAGCTCCATACTTGCATGCAATTTTTAAACATAACTTGAAGAAGACAGACATACTGCCGAAACCTTGTTGAACATTTTTTGTGTCTTCTCTTTCCCTTTTTTTCTGAAATTGTGCTTTTCTCTAAGTGTTGTATTATTATTATTATTTTAAAATATTTCTTTTTGACCTGCATGTGTTTTATAATCATAAGACATAGGGCAAATGAAAAATGTGATTTCTCTTATTGTTTTCACTCAATTAAACAAAAGACAACTACTAACACAAAACTTAAATGGACAAAGCTCCTTGCAGGATATGAGCAATGTTTGCTAGAACTATTTTTTTAATTTCCTAGAAAGATGGTGTACAAAGGATTTTGTTGATTTTGTTCATGAGTTCTTTTTTTTATCAGACGCAAAGCTCCAACCACAACAGGAACAGTTTTAGTTTTAAGAGCCACAATTTTTTTTCTATTTGCATTTCCAGGTCTTTGTATTTACTTGTTTTTTTAAAAACTTTTGCACTTTGTTACTTGGCATGCTCATGTCAATCAGTGGGAAAACTGAGCAATTTTCCTGTACTGTTTGACCTGAGTTGATACAAAATCCCAGAGGATGGTAACTGTTAGGGTGGCACCCCTGTCAGTCTATTGACTAATGGACTATTCCTGACATCACGTCCGGTCACCAGGTTCTGTTTTTCGAGCAGTCAGAGCCAGAGACTGAGAGAGTAAAGGTTGTAACCTGATTTGTCCTGTAGCTGAGTGGACATATGACTCAGCTTTAACAACTATTTGTATTTTTGTTAATACATTATTTTATTTCACTGTTTCCGAGTCTTCTCATTGGTTATTTCAACAATAACTCCACAATAGTAACATCAGCTCCTTCAACTACAGATTCAAGCTGATGTTCATCCCAGTTTGTGGCTGTTTTGATATTGACCTACCCTGTCATGATGGTTGTTTTTACTCGTTGGGTTCAAGTATTGAGCTTCCTGAGAAAAGGTGAATTTATTGGACATATAAAAATGAACCTAAATTTTAGGTCCATATGATTATGCAAAATGCATGTTGATTATTATTATTATTTTTTTATTTGATTTGATGTCCTCTCCAACTCTTAGATGTTTAATCCAGGTGATGATGAAAAGGTTGTGTATTGTGGTGCAGTGGATATATGCTTGGAACAAGAAATCGGGAAACCGAGTTCGAACTCCAGTTGAATTCCTTGCATTCACTTATGTGCAAATACCCTCGGGAAAGGTATTAATCTATCTCTTCCCTTCAGTTATGGGTTAAATAACAGGACAGATTGGGTTCTATAGCCTTGGCTGGCAACTAGTCTACCACAGAAAGCAATGGCAACCTACTGTGGGATTATCTCCTGCCCAAGTGTGTGTCACGTATGGCACTAAACTGACTGATGATTTTCATGTCTCAGCTTTTGCCTGCAGCTTAGAGACACATGCACTTTCTCAGCCCATGAGCTGTTCTAAACTGCTGCTACTTGCACACACCTAACAGTGTCAGGTATCCCCAAGGCATCCTGTGAGGCAGAAAGATTTCTTGAAGTAGTCCAGAGTTCACAAAGGCCAAGAGGAACAACTTGAACTGCTACTTGGTATATTTCTCTGAATTTCACTGCCAGCACTTAGTCCATTTCTATTTTCATCTGCTCTGCCATCACTGAGTTTTTATCCAATCGTACTGCAATGTCTATCAGGATCAATTCATGCCTGCTCTTGCACACAAGTGTGACGTCAGGGTGAAGCTCTCCAAGCACTTGCCAGTTATTATTATAATTATTCTTAATATTACAAGTAGCATAGTTTTAAAAAGTGATATATTAATTTAGATTTTATGTTTATTGAAAATGTAGTGCTATTCTTAATTGTCATGAACTGAGATAATTTTCTGTTTGTATTATAGATTTAGGTTCTGGTATTAATGAAGTATTTTTATGACCGAATATCCCTTAACTTAAGCTTCAGGTCTCACGCACACACACACACACATGCACTTGTGTTCACACATGCACATACATAAACACACGCACGCACATATGCATAGGAATACTTATAGCTTATATCTCTAGTGTGATAATTGGA